>CAUYRT010004825.1:0-88208 GCA_963574885.1 Lepilemur ruficaudatus | reverse complement strand
TGAAGCCATCAGGTCCTGGGCTTTTCCGTTTTGGGAGGTTCTTAATCACTGCTCCAATTTCTGAGCTTGAGATTGGTCTGTTTAGGAATTCTGTTACCTCCTGGGTGAACTTAGGAAGGTTGTATGTTTCCAGGAATCTGTCTATTTCCTCCTCGTTATGTAGTTTTTGAGCATATAGATTTTTATAGTAATCCAAGATAATGTTTCGTATTTCTGTGGTGTCCTCTCCTTTTTCATTTCTAATTGAGTTTATTAGAGTCCTTTCCCTTTGAGATCTTGTCAGTCTAGCCAGAGGGGTATCAATTTTGTTTATCTTTTCGAAAAACCAGCTTCTGGTTTTGTTGATCTTGTGTATTATTCTTCTGTTCCCAATTTCGTTTAGTTCTGCTTTGATCTTTGTTATTTCTTTTCTTCTATTGGGATTGGGGTTGGTAAGCTCTTCCTCTTCCAATTCCTTGAGTTTATTCATTAGGATGTCGATATCCAAGCTTTTTGTCTTTCGGATGTGAGCGTTTATAGCTATTATTTTTCCTCTTAGGTATGCTTTTGCTGTATCCCACAGGTTTTGGTAACTTGTGTCTCCTTTATCATCATACAACAGATTTTCATGTACTCTAAGGCTGTGGTTCTCTGGCCCATTAGGAACTGGGCTGCACAGCAGGAGACGAGCGGCAGGTGAGGAGCAAAGCCTCATCTGTATTTACAGCTGCTCCCCATCACTTGCATCACTGCGTAAGCTCTGTCTCCTGTCAGATCAACGGTGGCATTAGACTCTCAGAGGAGCACAAACCCTACTGGAAACTGCATATGTGAGGGATCTAGGTTGTGCTCCTTGTGAGAATCTAATGCCTGATGGTCTGAGGTGGAGCTGAGGCGGTGACGCTAGCGCTGGGGAGCGGCTGCAAATACAGATTATCATTAGCAGAGAGGTTTGACTACACAGAGACCAAAATAAATCAATTGCTTGCAGACTCATATCAAAACCCTATCAGTGAGTGGCAAGTGACAATGTAATAACAGTAGAAATAAAGTGCACAATAAATGTAATGGGCCTGAATCATCCCCAAACCATTCCTTTACCCCGGTCCGTGGAAAAATTGTCTTATAAGAAACTGGTCCCTGGTGCCGAAAAGGTTGGAGACCACTGCTTTAAGGGCCAAAACAAACTCCTTGGATGAGAAATCAATGGATCCAACATCATTAAATATTTTCATCTCTGAAGCTGAAGCCTCAAACAAATAGTGATCTGGGACATGGTTCACATTCTACAGAGAGAATGGAGGCAGAAAAAGACCTTTCCAGTTGTGAAAGGCTGTGCCCAGTTCAGCTTTGGGAGACGCAGGCTGTGATGACCTTTTCTATTTTGAGAAGGTCAGGCAGTCTGTATTAGGCTACCACTGCCTTATCATGAGCAAGCTGTGCTGAAAAGAGAATGTATTCTGAGCTCATTCCTCCCTTGAAGAAGAAGACATCAGCCTCCACAGCTGTTGGTATAGGTTATAAATATTTCAGAGCTAATATTCAGAGTAACAGAGGCAGCAGTTTTAGAGGCAGCATCACAAAAAGCAGAACACATTTGTTCGGCATGGTCAGAGACCAGCAGATGCTGACATCTAATTTGGCAACTGTACGTACCAGGAACTGGAAAGTGTTATTTTCCATAAGTAAAATAATGGGTCATTAGTTCCTGACAAGTGAAAACCTATTACTTGGAATTTATGAATTGATAATTCTATTTATCACAAGGATAAGATGACTCATTATTTTCCCACCCAGAAAGAAAGCAGGTTTTTTCTTTCTTGTGGCTTCCGTTGAAACATGTTTCTGATTGCCCAGCGAGCTGAAGATAGTCTGTTTCCCTTTTTATCATCTATAGGTGTGTCTCGCTTTATGCACTAGGTAGAGTCCAGAAAAATGACGAGTGAATTAAATTTCTAAATATGGAGGCATATTTTAAGCAGGCAACGAAAACAAACAACTGGAATAAAGCTTGTGGCAAATGATTTTCTACTTTATTGCTAAGTCCTTGTTCTTTCACACCAGTCATAGTAACGTTTCAGAGATAGATCCCATTTCTTGCAGGCTGCCTCAACTCTTGTAAGACAGAAGAATGAAAAACCAAATATGTGCATTCATTAATTTTTGATCTTATACAGAAGTGAAGACTTTAGCACAGAATATATGACAAGTCACCGTCCCATTTTTTAATTTTGCCAGCTTTTAAAATTGTGTTTTCTACAGTAAATGCCATGTTATTTTGGTAACTAAAAGGACAAAGGTTGATAAAGACTTCAAGTTGAATGTGCATTAAAATTCCCCGTTTCTGAAGACCTAGGACTATCTCTAGTGGGCTCTGGGCCCTGGGGCAAGTCACAAGGGATAACTGAGTCCTCCATTGCTGAAATACATTTCCTCAGGCGAAATCTGGTTAAGATGAACTTCAAAGCCCCCTCAGATCAAGAGAGACCAGAGCTTAAATGTCAGGATCAGAGGAGGTAAAATTATGATTAAAATAAGATAAGATAGGAAAAGTCACAAAGGGCAATATTCAATTGTTTGTTTGCAAAGGATTATTGTGCCTCTCCTAACACTCAGCATTGTGCCAAAGAATGGGGATTCAACAGTGAAATAGACACTGCCACATATTTTAAGAAACTCACAAAATAGCAATGGAAATAGACACACACACTGTGTACAATGTGAGCAAGTCTCTAAGTGCTGAGGGTCAAGGAGGGCTTCACAGGGGTGACGATAGTTGACCTGGGCTATAAGAACCCCATGTGGTTTTCCCAGGCAAAGAAAAGAGAAGATCATTACCCACCAAGGTAACAGAACCAGGAGACTGAGTTCTGAGGACGCTCCCAGGATTGATAGTGGGGAGACACTATGGGAATTTTAAAAGGAAAATGATTCAGTCTAGTTTTGTGGTTCTGTATTATAACTAACTTGATCTTTTTCATTAATGTAATGACTTGAAGTGATGAAAAGTCAAACAGTAAGGACTGATGAAATGAAAAGCAGTGTCTTTACTTTAGCCCTGCTGCCACCCACCCCCACCTCAGTCTCAGCCCTGGAAGCAATGTCTTGTTTTTAATTCTTCTAGCATTTCTCACCAAATCTAAATAATAGCTCATAGAAAAATGTCAGAAAGGAGACATTCCAACTGGGAACACTCATGACTTCTAGGACTAGAGTTAAGGTAGAGGTGGAAGGAATGGAAGGAAATGAGACAGTGCTTAGCCTCTGTTGCCTTATCAACTAGATGTGGCAGATATTGGCACCCTGCTCTGGAAGACGAACATTTTGCTGAGTTATACTCTCCCCTACCTGCTGGAACCCCCTTGTGATGCCACTTTTATGATGGTCCAGGCATGATTGTGAATCCTAACTGCTGGATAAACCATAGATATTGCAAGATGATGTGCTCACTTTCTTCAGAGAATTTTCATTCTACCCAGATGTAAGTACTAACCAGGTTACTACCCCAAGTGGAGGTGAGAAGGCGCAGCTTCAGTTAATCCCCTAGGATCTGAACCTCACTTCCTGCTCCCACTCTCTCTTTTACCTATCTTCTTGAGCCCAAAAGTCATTTCAAGTTTGTGAGACATAATTTGACTCCCACCTTCATTGCAACTTTCACTGGAGAGTCTGGAATGTGGCACCTCTGTTCTCTTTCATTTGTCAACTGGCTTTGCAGGTTCTGCTTTACAGCTCCAAGATATTTGGTGAAATAGTTCCTCCTTTGATGAGCCTCCCACTTCCCAACCCTTCCCTGTTTATCTCTCTTGGTTGAGCTCAGTGCGTGTATTAGCTTTCCATTACTGCTGTAACAAATAGCCACAAATTTAGTGGTTTATAACACCACCCATGTATTAGCTTACAATCCTGTAGGTCAGAAGCCTTGGCATAGTGTGGCTCAGGAGGTCCTCAAAGTAGGGTCTCACCAGACTGAAGTTGAGGTTCAGAAGGGCTTCATTCCTTTCTGAAGGATCTGAGAATGAATCTGCTTCTGAGCTCATTCATGTTGTTGGCCAAATTCAGTTCCTTATGGTTGTAGGAGAAAGGTCCCTATTTCCTTGCTTGGGGTGTGGTCTTAACTCCCAGAGGCTACCCACAATCCTTCTCATGCTTTCCCATGGCCCTCTCCAGCAACCCTGAGTTGAGGCCCTCTTAAGCTTTGAATCTCTCCGATTTCTTCTTCTGCCACATCCCTCTGCCTCTATCTAGCCTGAGAAAGTTCTCTGGCTCAAGTGATTAGATTGGACCCACCTGACTAATTCAGAATAATCTCCCTAATTTAAGACCCATAACCGTAATTATATCTGCAAAGTCCCTTTTGCCATGTAATGTAACATCCTGATAGGTTTCAGAGATTAGGGCCTAGATATGGGGGGGGCATTCTGCCTATCACAGTGTGCACAAATACTTTGGCTCAGGCCACAATATTTGGCTCTAAAACTTTAGAATGATTTTTAGAAGGATTACTCTAGCTTCAATGTGGAGTGTGGCCTGAAGGAAAAGGGGCAGGAAGCAGGGTGTCCAGCGAGGAGACTACTTGGAAAGGAATGGCAAGTAGTAGTGAAGTTCATCAGAAACAATGGAAACTGGAAGTAAGGGGTAAGATCTGAGAGACATTGCAAGAGTAAATCAAATCCTTTTGATACAATAGAATATGAAGTTACATGGAAGAATTAAGAGTTTAAGATGGTTCCAAGGAAACAAGTTTGGTCAGTAGATGGATAGTGTTGGCACTAAGTGAGATGGGAGGCTGTCTCCCAACTGGTCTTCCTTCCACATCATATCTAATTTTACCTTTAATCCATCCCCAATTATTTTTCTACCCTGCCACAGCCTTAGCTCAAGTCCTTATCATTCTTTGCCTTGCTTTCCACTATGAGATTCCCACCCCCCACACATAATCCAGTTTCCTCTAAATCTTTCCTTGTCTAAGATATAACACAGCCTGGCCCTTCTTGCAGGTCCATGAAGCCTCCTAAATATTGGTCATGAAATGGCTAGAGAAAAGCAACCTGTCACCTATCTTAGAGAAGGATATTAAAGGATGTCAGAAGGATATATCATAATGCCCACCTTTATACCTAATAGTTAAATTCATTTTAACTCAAAATTCAGCCCACTCCCTCCAAAGAAAGGAATTTAGCATGCATCTCCCATCTCTACGCCACACTAAATACCAATTGCAGCAAAGGACCCAGCAGTCATAAACTAACAGAACACTTAGATTAAGACAAAGAGAAATAGTGTCATAAAAACCATTCCTGATACACCTAGTATACTGAATGAGCTGCACTTGGCAGGGCCCATGCTGAGAAACAACTTTATTCATTTCCACCAATGAATCTGCAGATCCTGGAGCCCAGTACAGCCTAAAAGCAAAGTTATAATCACTCATCTAATTCCAAGACGCCCATTGTCTCAAAGATTGCATCTGACTCAGACTAGGAAGGCTGTAGGAGGGGATGGGGTATGGGAAGCTTTAATTTTTCTCCACTTTACTTTCCACTCCTAGCCCTCCTCATTATGCTACCTCTGGCTATTCCAAAGTGGGTAGGAGTGAAGGAGAAGAGTTAAGGGTGGGCGGGGGGGGAAGGCTTTTACTTGACTGTGTACTTGTAATCTGGTGATGTAGCAGATGCACAGAATCCAGCTCCTTCTCTCACATGATGCTTTGAAGTGTTTTCCAGTGACCCACTGTCTTAGCTCATTCAGGCTGCTATAACAAAACACCTGAGACTGGGCAATTTAGAAAAAACAGAAATTTTTTATATAGTTTTGGAGGCTGGAAAGTCCCAAATCAAGGTGTCAGCAGGTATCTGGTGAGGTACTGGTCTCTGCTTCCAAGATGGCACCTTGAATGTTGCCTCCTACTGAGGGGATGAATGTTGTGTCCTCATATGGCAGAAAGGACTGAAGGAATAGACTCACCCCTTCAAATCCTTCCATAAGATACTAATCCCTTCTATGAGGTCTCTGCTCTAGACTTAATCACCCTCTAAATGCCTCACCTCTTAAAACTATCACTTTGGTGAGTAAGTTACAACATAAATTTTGGGAGACACATTCAGACCACAGCATCCACCCCCTTTGGGGATGTCCCACTTCTCTCACCCCTGCTGTGGGGATGTCATCTCCAGAGGCCACCTGCCACCTCTCCTCCTGGTTATCACCACTCACAGGCTCCTTGTATTTGGACCCTCTATCCTAGGCAGGAAGTCTTTTTGAGAGGGGTCCTTTCCTGAGTACCCAGTCTACCCACAGGAAATTCACCCCTTTACTGAGATGGACGTTGAAACTTCAAGCCACTCCTGTGGCAATCCTGTGTCCTCACAGAAATTGCCAGCCTCCAGACTTTAGACATGTCCAGGCAAGGATCAGAGAGCAGGCTTTGTGCCCTCTGAAGTCTAGGGTCCTTTGCCCAGATTTGCCATGGACTTTCACTCCAAGCTCTCCTCTGGTCCCATGGCTATAGCTGGATGTGTTTCTACCTCTCAACAAGCATCCAGAGGGAAGTGTGGAGTAGCGGTAAGCTCCACCCACCACACAGCCTCTGGCTTCTTCAATCAACCCCCAGCCTCCCTCACACCCCTTTGAAGTGAGTAACAGACTAAAGGCCCCTGGACAAACACAATCTCTTACCTTATCCTATATACATGATATACTCCTCTCTCTAGAATGTAGAGACTTGCCACATATTCTTAGTATTGAGGCCTCAGGTGGAATGGGAAACAAGAAATGTCTCATTCAGTGTCATGTTACACCAGAGTAAGCAGTGAAGCAAGCTTCCACCATTTGTCTGAGCATATTAGAGAGATCAGACAACCAACAATATAGTGTTAAAGATTTTGTGCTCCAAGAAAACTTTGGTTAACTGCAAAACCAAAAAACAGGATTCTACACATAATAGACTGGGTCTTCAAACAAGCAAGCACAGAATGGAATGGGTCAAAAACAGTTTGGGGCTCATCAGAAGAGCAGCAGAGTGATATTAAAGTGGGCTCCCATGTAAAAACCATTTGTCACACACTGTTTAAATTATCTGTTAATATCCCCAATGGCATGCACAGGACCAGGCAAACAGCAAGTGCTTGTATAAATAGAAATGGACAGATGGGTGGATGGGTGGATGGATGATAAGAAAATCTTGAGTCCAACACCCTGGGTCTTTTGGTCAAACAAACTAAAAGTTCTTATTAGCTACTTAAAAAGGACTAACTATTGGCTGAGTGCAGTGGCTCACACCTGTAATCCCAGCACTTTGGGAGGCTGAGGTGGGAGGATCACTTGAGGCCAGGAGTTCGAGGCCAGCCTGGGCAATATAGTGACACCTCATCTCCATAAAAAATAAGAAAACTTACCAGGGTGTAGTGGCATGCACCTGTAGTCCCAGCTTCTTGGGAGGCTGTGGTGGGAGGGTTGCTTGAGCCCAGGAATTGAAGGCTGCAGTGTGCTCTGATCGTGCCATTGCCTTCATGATGGAGAGAGATCCTTTATCTTAAAAAAAAAAAAAAAAAGGAGTAACTAGAAGTTAGAACCCTACAGAATATTCTTTGGAGTTTGTGGTAAATATTTATACAATTTAGTATTAAAATAAATACAGTTGTCTTTCCATTGCATGGTTCATCTCTTCTCAGTTAATCCTTTTGTTATCTTCACAAAATCCCTGGTTAAACAACCCCTCTGGCTATGTTATAAGTTGATACATAAATTGAATTGTCTCTACCTGGCTATTGAAATCAAAATAGCTATACCCAGAGTGTAGGGCAAAATAGGTAAGCAACAGCCCTTGCATATTTTGTCTCCACCAGGTTTATTTCTGTCCAGGTGCACTCCATTTGACATCTACTTTTCCTAGTGCAGAGCTATCTCTGCTATTTGTACCCAGAGGTCATCACATTGTCTATAGTGAGTGCTAAATCATTTCTCAAGAAAAGAACACTTTTTAAAAGCAATACAAAGAGTGTTTCAAATGCAACTTGACAGATCTTTATCCTGAGATAGTGGTTTCTGGCTTAATAATAAAGAATTTCTTTCCCTTTCTACTGAGTGGCAACTGAATTCCCTTTTGCATCACAAGTGGTATATTTATTGATTCACTGCAACTGTCGAGGTGCACCAAACTTTTCTTCATTTAGCCACTTTGCTTGACCTTTAGGTGAGACATTTGGGGTGAAGCTAGGGCTCCTCCTCATAGCTTACTCATTCCCTCAAAGGATGAGCTATCCCTCCCCATGCCCAGCATTAACTCGGTCGATAAACCTTTAAAGCCCAGTACCTTATTGAGCCACTGTTCTATGCCCAGGCAGTGTATGATTGCTCCCCCAAAAGAGCTCATGGCCAAAACAGGAAACAGACAGGTAAGTGAATAATTACTTTCACTCAAAAACCTTTTGTTAAACAAATATTTGCCAAGGACCTAGTATGAGCGTGGGAAATTGGCCACTGCATGCCCCTGGGCATAGTAGCCTTTCTCAGACCTCTTTGAAAGTCATGTTTCATGACTTAAAATACAATAATGAACAATCTCAAGGGAAACTTTACAATTCTTTGCTTAATCAATCAGAACCTCACACCTAGAATCCCTCCTATTCAAGTTATCTATTGCTGTATAACAAGCCACTCTAAAACTTAGTGGCTTAAACCAGCAACAATTTATTTTTTCTCATGATTCTGTGGGTTGACTCAGCTGGATGGTTCTTCTGATCCATTTGGTATTGGCTGGAGTCACCCACTCAGCTGTATTCAGTAGACATCTGGACTCAGAGAGAAGGCTTAAGAAGGTTTCACGCATATCTGGTGCCTAAGTGCTTCTTCACGTAGGCCCTTTGTGTGGTTGGCTTGGGCTTTCTCACAGTGTGGTGGTCTCAAGATAGTCTGAATTATTAAATGGCAGATGGCTTCTAGAGGGAGGATGTCAAAGTGGCCATTCCACTCAAGGTCTGGGGTCAGAAGTCCCAGAATGTTATATTCTCCATATTCTATTGGTCAAAGCAAGTCACAAGGCCAGGGCAGGGGAAATAGACTCTGCCCCTTGGTGGGTGGAGCAACATGCACATACATGGAAGAGAGGAATTGATGACAACCATCTTTGGAGACTATCTACCCTGCTTCCATTTAATAGAGAATAAATTCCCCCTTTTGCCTAAGGTCATCAAGTTATCCCATTAACAATAATTTCAAACCTGTGTGACAGGTTATATAAGAGAGGTAAAAATTTGTTACCACGTTGTCAGAAAAGAGGAAATAATTAATACTACTTTTGGAAGAATGTATCTGGAAAT
The DNA here is from genome assembly GCA_963574885.1 of Lepilemur ruficaudatus. Lineage (NCBI taxonomy): Eukaryota > Metazoa > Chordata > Mammalia > Primates > Lepilemuridae > Lepilemur > Lepilemur ruficaudatus. Next base: position 78,909 of record CAUYRT010004825.1, on the reverse strand, counting down.
TCTTCATAAAGGTGATAACTCTTTGTGATAATCCTCAAACCCCTCAGCTTTAGCAGAGGTATTTAGGGCACCTAAAAATGTGCTTCATACAGTGCACATTTCTTAGGGAAAATAAACTGTGATTGGCTAAAAGGTCTGTATTAGTCAAGGTAGGATAACTACTGCAGCAAACAACTCCCAATTCTCAGTGGTCTCACACTTTAAAGGTCTATTTCTCATACATGTCACAGATCAATGCAGACTATCAGGTAAGCCCTAGAAAGAAAGGAAAAGGTATTTGTAATGAGTTCATAAAGAAGACTGCATATTTTTACAAGAATGTGGAAATAAGGTTTAGTCAGCATAAATTTATATGAACTCCAATGCAAGTTGGCCAGATCTTGCCTCCATCTGGTGACTCAGGGATCTAAGCTTCCCCTATCTGGTGACACTGCCATCTCAATGTGTGAATTCCCAGGTTGCCATGGTTAGGACAGAAAGGGATGGAAGAGTCACACCAGCTCTTCACTTCCTTGGTTTATGAGTGACACATGCCATTTCCACATACAATTCATCCAGTAGAAGTTGTCAGATGACCTCCACTTCACTTCAAAGGAAGCTGGAAAATATAGGGGAACACATTGTAAACTTGATGAATATTAACCACCTTTGCCTTATTAGGGAAATAAGGTTACTTTCAGAAAGTTAAACAGGCAACATTCACATATGTTGGGTGAAATTAGGAAGTCAGGAGTGTGTGTGTTAATGGGTGATGAAAGAGTCTGGGAGAGATCCATGAACACCATGCTGCTCTAGAAAATCGTTGGCTAATCTAGAGATTAATAGGCATGGGGCTCCAGGTTACTGACAATGTGTCAATTTTTCCTCCTCCTGGGAAAGAAGAGTTTTCTAAACTCACACTTTTGTCATTACAGCAAGGTGCTGCAAGACTCTTAATTCAACACAAAATATAATTTAGACATACTGCAGAAAGGGAAATGAACTGGAGATAGGATTGTAAAATTACTGAGATAAAGCATCTTCTGTTCCAAAATTATAACTCACTATCTTAATGATGCTATTAGAGAAAAGAGGAAGAGCGCCTGCCCTTCACCACTTCCCGTGACGAGGGTAAAGTCATAGCAGATGTCACCAATTGCCATCATTTCTGTCTCAGGTAAACAAAGTCACTGGGTCATACCAGCCAAGCTTGGCTGCTGGCATGCCTCCATTTGCCCAGCTCTCCATTTCAGAATGGGCACCCCCACCCTCAGCTCCCACATTTGAAAGATAAAGAAAAATCTCACCAATTAAGGGCTTTAAAGCCCAAAGTAGTTAATATGTGATTATTACTTGATACTGTCATGGGAAAAATAAGAGAAACTATAAAAAACTCCTCTTACGTTTGCCCACCTCTTGGTATTTTGAAGTATCTGTCCAAAAACTTTCAAAAGCCAGTGAGATAATTAGGACTATCAAGGAGAAGTTATCCTTGATCTTGGCAAGATCCAGAATGACACCAGTGTCGTCTTTGAACGGCAGCTCTGGAAAGTGATTGTAAACTATTCCATTGTGCTATATTAAATATTATTTCTAAAGAAAAGCTACTTTTTATATGTGGGATAGGCTGGCTTACCTGTAGACTAGAAAAATACGTGGAAAATATGTTGGTGTTTATCCAGGAAGGAGGAAGAGGCTGAATCTGACAAATACAGTTACTCTTATTCCTTAGAGATAAATACCATTGAGAGAGTTGTGGGATTTATCAGAGTCACCATAACCTGGATGGAGTAGCCCTGGGGACCATCCACCACCTCAATTGTAATTTCTTGCTATCCACCTGGTCTTCTCATTGCTAATCTCACTTCCTGGATACCTGGACACCAGGACAGAAGGTTTCAGGGTGGCTGGCACAAATACTCCAACCCTGTATAACGTTAGTGTTTGTATTTGTGCTCTGTGTTATCCCTCAATCTTTTAGGTGTTTGACTAGCTTGAGTCAATTCCCAAGAGCCCAATATCTCTAATGACATTAATAAAATTGCCTTTCTGTTCTTGAAAACCCAAAACCTGGTAGCACTCCCCTGCATTGCCTAAACTGTCAGCCTACCACCTCACCTCTGCGGCCCCATCTCTCCAACTGCACCAGTAAAGACCTCTGCCCTGGGTGCACCTACACCATCTCACAGCCACGGGAAAATTTTTTCTATATCTAAATAAATAAATAGTCTTGCCTTAAAAAGAATGTAGCATAATGGAATATTTTGCAATCACTTTTTAGACCTGCCTCTCTAAGATGACGCTGGTGTAATTCTGGATCTTACCAAAATCAGTCCAACTTTCATATAAAAGTCATTCATATATATGTCAACATTTATATAAAAGCTAAATCATTCACCTTTGTTGTAGTTTATGATTTAACAGGAATAGACACAAAAAGAACCCGATTCTTTAAAGTACAAAGTAGTAATCACATAACCCTTTGCTTGTTAAATTTATCCAGCTACAAACATGATTGTAATAGTGCTTGCCTTAAATTTGCCCCTTAGGATCATAAGAAAAATTTTATGACACTGCCAGCGATACATACCATGAAGGGCCCACAGAAAACCATTATTATTTGTATTCACATCAAATCTCAGAGATCAGAAGTCAGATTGGTGAACTAGAACTTTTATTTTGCTCCCTTGCATGTAGAGCACAAGAAGTCACCATGGGAATGCATTCTGATTCCTGTACACTCAGAAGAATACAGATTTTGTTCATTTTTTGTTTTCCTGCCAGTGAAAATAACAGCAATTTCAGCTCAGTTTCTTCATACCATATGACTTGGAATTTATGCCTTTTACTTGGCTGGCTTACGATGGCCATTTATAGAGCTATAATTTTATGTGCCACCTTCCCATAAAATTCACTCCAATTTGTAAACCCAAAGCCAATGATGCACAAACCAGGTGTTTGGAGTCACATGAGACAGAGACTCAAGTCTAGGTTAATGTGTTTTCTTACTCTTCCTCGGACCTTGAATTTTCAGTTTAGCAAGTCCAACCCCCACATAAAGGAGCTCCATTCCCTTCCCTAGTATGCCTGTTGGCAGAAGGCAACATATATGGAGGGTAATCTTAGGAATTCATATGGTTCTACACAAGGTTCTATGCAGAGGCAATGACTCCATGACGAGAAGCTGCCTTGGCTACACATGGGCTTGCCTGGAGAGTGTGTGTTCTCTGTATTTATCTCCCTGGCTATGTGGAGCCCACTGTCTTATGAAAGTGAATCCAGCTGACAATATAATCTTACATCTAGAAAATCCCAAAGACTCCACCAATAGACTCCTGCAATTGATAAATAAATTCAGCAAAGTCTCCGTTTACAAAATCAATGTACACAAATCAGTAGCATTCTTACACACCAATAACAGTCAAGCTGAGAGTCAAATGAAAGACTCAATACCATTCAAAATAGCTACAAAGAAAATAAAATACCTAGGAATATACTTAACCAAGAGGGTGAAAGATCTCTACAAAGAGAACTATGAAACACTAAGAAAAGAAATTGAAGATGACACAAACAAATGGAAAAACATATCATGCTCAAGGATTGGTAGAATCAACATTGTTAAGATGTCCATACTACCCAAAGTAATTTACAGATTCAACGCAATACCCACCAAAATACCAATGTCATATTTCACAGATCTAGAAAAAAGGATTCTACGCTTCGTTTGGAATCAGAAAAGAGCCTAGATAGAGAAAGCAATCTTAAGTAAAATTACAAAGTTTCTTTTTATCTTTCTTTCTGTGGGTGTGTGTGTGTGCGTGTGTGTGTTTACGCTAGTTTGAGTTGTCTTTGTGATTTGCACCCGAAAAAAGAACTCATCAACAAAAACCCATTTTCCTCTTCTAAGTCGCCATCACCCCCATCATTATTTTCCCAAAATCTCTCCACTCTCCAGTAAGGTAAAGCATCATCTCTGACTCCTCCTCATCCATCTGCTCCCACAGGTATGGGGGTGCCAAATCTCCTTGGAGATGCCAAATCTCTTCCAGATGTCAAATCTTTCAACCTATTGGTGTCTTTGAATCTAAAGTGTGTCTTTTATAGACAGCACATCGAGTGCGAAGTGCCTGAGGGACCTTCAGCTGCATTCAAACAGGAAGTTAGAGAAGCCAATCTGCAGTTCTGGAGATAGACCAAAGCCAGAGATTGGGGAGTGACGGTCAAAACCTGGATAAGGCAGCTGAAAAAGCTTGTGCAGATGTGAAGGCCAGGGCTGGAGCCCTGCAACCATATTAATGGGTGAGAGGAGGACATTGCTCATTTTTACTCTCCTCAAAGTTGCAGCCATGTTACACGGGCCCAGAAGAAACCTCAGCAGTAAAGTATCAGACCCTACAGAGGTGAAGAAGGATCCAGGAAGTAGCAGGACCCTCACTGAGTGCCCCTTTCCTCACACATGGACCCCATCTGTCTAGACATTGGCAAGGATCTAGATCTAGGGGCACAAATGAACCATTTTAGCATCTTTAGCCATGTCTCTGAGTGCCAAGCTTCCTTCCAAGATACTTCCCTTGTCAGCATCAAGCAAATCACTAAAGGCTATTATTGACTGAGGCAGGAACGTGGTTTGGGAGGTCTAAAAACCAATTTCTGCCCTCTTTGCTAGACGCAAATCTCTAATTTGTTGTCTTGGATTTCCCATTTCTCCATTAAAAACCTCTGTTTCTGGTGGTTATTGATCACTTCCATGGCAGAGTGGCAGACCTGAAATTTAGTTCATTCTGAATTGGGACACAATGAAGGATTCTGAAAAGGTCCTCAGGCTTTGCAATCAAGCTCAAATTGCATCAGGAGGGATTTAAAATGGGGGGGGGGGGGACAAGAGCTGACATTCCACAAACCTGATCTAACTTGGCTGCGAGTGGATCAGTAAGTACGTATCCCAGGGAGGATACAGTATGAGGTTAGCTGAATAAAAGGAGAGGTGACAGCTGGTTTTTCAGAAGGCATTTTGATGAAGTTTCTAAGCAAGGAAAGAATACTTGCTGACAGACACCAGACACTACTGCGATAGCAGACAATTTTCTGGGGCTTTGACTTAACCAAAGCGTCCATGTTGCAAATGCCAGACAATCGGTGTGTGCGGCATGCAGTTCGTGACATTTGAAACTTTAGATGTTGGAGTTTGCTACTCTTTTATTCTTTCTAAACACACTGTTTCTTTGAAGATTATGTGGTAAAAGACAAGATAAATTCATTGGTCAACATTCCCAAAACATTAGTTTGCCAAAACTAAACAATATATCACAAGAATAAATAAAATCTGATCCCTGGTGCTTGCATTTTTGCAGGATTATGTACTCTACTAAGATGGTGTGGAAGGAGGAGAGGAGCTAAACTTCAAAATGCAAAGGGCAAGAACATTCCTTTCAGCTCCCTGATCCTGAGTATTTCTTTGGCCCACATATTAATCTCCAAAGAGAAGCTTAGCAGTGCCCGTATTTCTGAGCCTTGATGTGTTATCCATAAAAACCCAGGGACTAGCTTAGTACAGGGGTGTCAGGTGGTTCTTACTGCTTTCAACACCGTGCTTTTGCAAATGAGTCATGCAGTTGGTCAAGCCAAAAAGGACTAATTGAGTATCTGCCATGTAGTCAAACCAGGGGCTGGCAAACCATGGCCCTCAGGCTAAATCCAGGATTTGTGCGGCTCCAGCCCGCCTTGCTGGAGCAGGCTGCCACTGTGAGCCAGGAGACCAGCCAGGGCATCACCCCGACTCCTATTTCCCGCTCTGCTCCCGCGACCTGCCTCCCAGGCCAGTGGCGCTGCTCAGGGCCCACACTGGTCACCACCTACACATTGAGGTCTCTGCTATTGGCAATTGCTGGGCATTGAGCAGTCCAGGACCCTCCAGCCAGCTGCCCAAGTTAAGAGGGCCCAGCTCCTCAAGAGGAGAGAAGGGTGTCACCAGGGCAGAGAGTTAAATTGACCATGGTGGTGAGCCTCCCTCCATTCCAGCCCCAACCCCTTGCTCCCAGAGCCTAGGGTCAGGACCCTAGGGCTGGTCGCTCTTCCTCTAGAGAAAGTATGCAGCAGATGGCAACTGGACACAGAGTTGCCTGCCACCCAGGACTAGTCAGTCATTCTTCCTCTAGAGAAAGTCTACAGCAATGGCAACTGGGCACAAAGTTGCCTGCCACCCCAAGCAAATCTGGCAGGGCACCGCAGGACTTCTCTCTCGTTATGTCAGAACCCATATCAGTGTTGCCTCTTGGCCTGCAAAGCCTAAAATATTTACTATCTGACCCTTTATCAGAAAAAGTTTGGGACCCTTGATATAAATTCCCATAGAACACTGTATCCCAACAGATTAATCATTAAGGTAAAGCAGGTGCCAGAGAAGGGGGAAGCCTTGAGAGCCTATGTTGGGAAATCAGAGGTTCTTAACATTCATTTAAGAGAGAGATGCAAACTATAGATTTATATACCTGAATCCACTCACTTCTGAAAGTTGCATTAATTTCTTACCTTTTGTATCGTCGCCACACCAGTCTTGGTTATACGGGGTATTTGAATGCCACCTACTGGGCACACATGGCCTCCACTCACTGGAAACGATCGTTCACATTGCAGAAAGGTGGAAATAACAGCTGGCATCTGACCACATTGCCTGCACTGGGTAGCACTCTACGCCACAGCTGGCTGAAGGGCTTGAAGTACAGGGAGAAGTGTTCTGTGCAACAGTCAAATTTCTCACTCAGGGCAGAGCAGTTTCCCAACCTCTTTGCTATAGGGGCTGTCCTGCGCATTGTAATATGCTTTGCAGCATCCCCGGCCTCTATTCACATGGTAGGTTGAATAGCGTCCCCTAAAACCATATGTCCAAGACCTATCTCCCAATACCTGTGAATGTAACCTTATTTGGAAATAGCATTTGTCTTTGCAGATGTAATCAAGTTAAGGATCTCAGGATGAGATTATCCTGGATTTAGAGTGGGTCCTAAATCCAATGGCAGGTGTCCATGTAAGAAAAGAGAGGGAGATTTGAGACGTAGAGACATAGAGGGGAAGGCCGTGCGAAGACAGAGGCAGAGGTTGGAGTGATACTGCCACAGCCATGAAATGCCAAGGACTGCCGGCAGCCGGCAGAATGCAGGAGAGAGGCAGGGAAAGAACCCTCCGTCAGAGTCTGCCAAAGGGACCGACCTTGCTGACACCTTGATTCCAGACGTCTGGCCTCCAGAACTGTGAGAAAATAAGTTTCTGTTATTTTAAGCCACCAAGTTCGCATAGTTTGCGATGTACAGCAACATCAGGAAACTCATACAACCCACTAGATGCCAGTAGCATCCTTCCCTAGTTGTGACAATTTAAAATGTCCCCAGATTTTGCCAAATGTCCCCTGAGGAGCAAAGTCACCCTTGGTTGAGAACCATTGTGTGAGGATTATGTCCTCCAATCTCAAAGGAGGGGATTCTTGAGCCGTGTGAAGGCTACCCAGCCATCACACACACTGAACAGCAGGCTGAGACCACTGACGTGTGAGGTGAATGGGGAATGCAGTTAAACTGGGGGAGTGGAAATGCAGAAATAACCAGTAACTTCCTTTTTTGTTGATTAGACATTCTCTGAACCAGCATGGGACATAAATAGGAACCCTCTCCAATCCATTTTGATCACTAAACATGAAGAGAATTATAATCTTCACTTCTTTGTGAGGTGGGAGGTGAAGCCCAGCATCCTAGAAATAGAAAAGAGCCCAGTGACGGTCACACATGCAGGGACTCCTTCCTGTCACACGGCCTGTGTCCAGGAGAAAGTACAACAGTCAACAGAGGGGTTGTGTTTGCCTCCCAACTCTTGGCCTCTTCCACTGCCAGTTAAAGTGAGATGCTCACTTCAGCTTTATTTCCGGGAATAAATTTAGGCCATTTCCAAAAAGAGCGCAACAGAGTTGCTGGTTAGAAGTGTGGGCTTTGGAGCAGAGCTCTGCCATGCACTGGCTGTGTGAGTGTCCTAAGCCACAAAAGTTCTCCAACCCCCATGCTCTTAATCTGTAAAATGGAGGCAGCCATGGTGTGCCCAGCTCAGAGCAAGTATTCAAACATATGGTGGACATAAAAACGGGCTCAGCCTAGAGTTTGACTGGCATAGTAAAAGTGTGCAGGAAATATTTGCTATTATTATCCAGAATGAAGCACATTCAAGAGTTAGCTAACCAATCTGATAAGAACATAAGTATTCCTGGTGCTTTGAAGGCACTACCAGAGGAGCGGAGCTACAAAACTTTTGGATTTCAGGTGCCCAAAAACAGAGCATGTTTGGGCAGAGAATTTTCGATTATCTGGATGAAGGATTAGCCACACACAAAAAAAAAGTAGTGAAGGTAATCAAAAGCAGCAGTTAATCCAGAAATAACCGGCCCACAATCAGCGGTGCCATCGGCAGCAGATTGCCCTCCCGGCAATAGCTAACCTCCCTACGTGCAAGGTCAGGGTCTCTGCCCTGAGAAGCCACCAGCCGATTAATGAGAGAAGGTCTCAGAGAGTAGCCAACCCTGACCTTGATTTGGTTACAGGTAATCTACAAGCTGATTTCTGAAACCAACTGAAAAGACAGCTAAACATTACAATTCCATTGGATCTCCAAATAGCAATTCAAAGATACATAATTTTCAAAACTTGAATGTGTGGGTGTATTAGTTTCATATGGCTGCTGTGATCAATTACCACAAACTTAGTGCCTTAAAACAACACAAATTTACTACCTTGCAGTTCTAGAGGGCGGAAGTCTGAATGGATCTTATGGGCTAAAATCAAGGTGTTGGCACAGCTGCATTTTTTCCGGGGACTTTAGGGGAGAATCTGTTTGCTTTTTCCAGCTTTTAGAAAATGCCCACGTTTCTCAGGTCATAGCTCCACATCACTCCAGTCTGCTTCCGTTGTCACATCTTCTTCTCTGACCCCAACCCTCCCACCTCTCTCTTCTAAGGATCCTTATGATCTCAGTGGCCCACCCAGATCATCCAGGGTCATCTCCTCATCTCAAGCTCCATCACTTAATCACATCTGCAAAGTCCATTTGCCATGTAGGGTCACATATTCACAGGTTCCAGGGATTAGAATGTGAATGTCTTTGGGGGCAATTTTTGTGTTTAGCACCGGGTAGAAATTCCAGTAAAACATGTCTAATCCAAGACGGTCATGATCACATTGGATCATGAGAGAAGAATCCTCCAGTTATGTCATTTTTGAGATTGTGATCCAAATCATTCTTCTTATACATGACTGCACTGAAGGAAACTAAATGCGTAGAGGTCAGGGTGAATATATGACTGAAGTCATGGTTAAGGGCAGCTAAGAGAATACATGTGAAGTCCAGACTGAGAGGTCAGAATAAAGGGGTCAGCTCACCTCTGATGAGCACAGGAGTCTTGGTGGAGTACGGAGATTCTCAGGGGCTAGGTAATGAAAGAACAGAGACAGTCTGGTTGTCTGGACAGGTGATGGACATCCTAGGCATATGGCACTACACTTACCAATGACCAAAGAGAGCTAATAGATAAATACCCTCGTCACTTTGTCCCTTTCTGGAGTGATCACTCTGAGATGCTTGTTCTACACTGTCTCCCAGTGTCTCCAGCTGCCCACAGTGGCAACTTGCTGAGTAGCACGCTCTTTGCTGGCTGCCTTCCCTTCTCTGCTTCACTTCTTGCCCGCTTCTTCGTGCCATTTCCTGGCATCACCTTCCAAACAAATGATGTGCACTTGAATCCTCATCTCAGGGTCTGCTGTTGGGGGACCCAGGCTGAGACAGCCCCCACTGTACTGGCCACAGCCTCCTGGACAGGAGCATAAAGAGAATGAGACACTTTCCCCAGTGCCTCTCATTCTAGAGTGCTTGGGAGTGAGGGGAGGATCACTGGGCTTTGGAGGACACCCACATGCCGATGCCAGTGACAACTGGTCCAGACAGGGGAAGTAAAGGAGGTTGAAGAGCTGAAATTTCTAAAGAGGCCCAAGACACAAAAACAGATCCCTAGCCCCAGACAGCCCTATTTCAGAATGGCAAAGATGAGCCTGCTCTTCCCCCTTCCCCGCATGCCCCATCTAACCCTAAGCATTAGCTTTCATCCTTTTGTAATGCCTCCTCTTTTAATTTATTCAAGCCTGATCTTGAGTCATATAAATATACAATGCACTAGGTTAGAGGCTTTGGGATAAGGTAAAAAGGAAAAAAATGTATTTCTAGTCAGTGGTCTGCTAGTAAATGTTCCAATGCGGGGGGGGGGGAGCATGGTTTATAGTATCTGCCAATTTTTGTGGTGTAAGTATTTCCACTGTGGCTGATTTCAAGCTAGGAATATGACATCGACTGGTTCACAAAATTCCTGCAAATGTAACCATCAGCTCTTATGAGCTGGTACAAGCTGGCTTCAACACACCACTGTCCAGCCTTCTAGGAATTTATAATGGTAATACCTGCATGGTCTGGGCAGACTATCTGCTTTATCAAATTGACCACAAAGTGGAAAATGGCTCAATACCACAAAGCTTTGTTTCTTACTTACATGCCAGTACTGGGAAGACAAACACGTCACTGAGAAGTCCTCCACAGTCATTCAGAGGCCAGGCTGACAACAGAGTTGCTATCTTCAATACACGGCTTCCAAGATCACCCTGGGTTATCTCCATTCCAGCCCAGGAGACAAGAAGACTGCAGAAGATTCCACATGGGATTTATGGGCTTCACTTCTGCTCACCTTCCACTGACTACAGCCAGTGCATGGCCACACCTAACTGCAAGAGAAGCTGGGAAATGTAGTCTAGCTGCGGGCCCAGGAAGAAAAGGAGAACACGGATGTGGTGAGCATCTCTGCCACAATCACATTTTTGAGCATTGATTCTATGCCAGCTACTGTGCCCAACAAGTTTGTATGGGTAGATGAATTAACATATTTTATACAGCTTAGAGAGGTTAAGTGATTTGCCCAAAGCTATACAACTAGGAAGTAGCAGAGCCTGGATTCAAAACCATGTCCATCCTATGACAAAGTAGAGTTCTTCAATAGATAATTTTTACCTGGCTTCACCTCTATGAAAATGGTGGCCAAACATAATAGGATCCTAAATCAGACATCAGCTAAAGCAATTCTCCTTTGGCAAGACACAGTTCTCAGTCTGGCCCTCTCAGCCTTCTAGCCCCAAGTGGGTAGGGCTGAAATTTTTTAGCGAATGAACCCATCAACATGAGCCATGAGAAGTGAAGGGTTTTAGCAAATAGAGAATTATTTAACTTGCAGTTGCTTCCCTCTGAGGAAATATGAGAATCCAAGGTGACTGGGGACACTTTGGCTGGCACACACTGGAGGGAAATTGCATTTTCTAGCTCGAGCATAGAAGGGATGGTGGGGGGTAGAGCCAGGGCCTTGAAGCAGAGAGAGAAAAGGAAGAGAAACTAGGAAAGCCTGATGTTCTGGCTCAGGGCAATTAAGGGGAACATAAATGAAATGTTTATGCTGCCTTTTGTCTTTTGAGCAAGTAAGGATGGATTCCTCTGGGTACAAGATGCCGCCACGAGCCTTGGCAGCCATTGTAGGATGCAAGAGCAGACATCTTCCAAGGCAGCTCTGTGTCAGCAGCTGCAAAGTAGGGCCCAAGTGGTTTGTTAATAACATGAAGGACTCGAGTGTACAAAGTTTTTTTCTTTTTATGAAATATAAATTAGGATATTTATCCCTCCAATATCATTCTCCAACATTTTGCTTTTAACCTCCTTGAATCCCCAAGAAAGGAGCTCTAGGGGTGGCAAAAATCCATCTCCATCTTCTTAGGGCCCCAGCTGAGTGCAAGAATTAAATTCACATAAGATAGCTTAACAGGACAAAAGCATACAAATTGATTTAATACAAGTTTTATGTAGCACAAGAGCCCTCATAAGGAAACGAAGACCCAAAAAACAATTAGAGTCAATCACTTAAATACCAATTTGGACAAAGAATACTGAGTTATGCAAAAGCAAGTAAATTATGTTGGGAGGCTAAAAAGATAAGAGTTATTTTAGCAAGGTCTGTACAGAATTCTTTTGGTTTCAACTTTCCATCCTTGATGATAAGAAAGTTATTCCTTTTGTATAAGAAGGACGTCTTTCACATGGGAATTTCATCTCCAGCTTTTAAGAAACAGAACAACGGTCAAAGTGATCTTCTTGCACCTGCTTTTTTGTTTAAATGCCTTTAATTCAAAATAGTCAATATGACAGAGCAGCATATTTGGGGGTGGCATATTCTTAACTCCTTCAGAGTCAAGTTGCAAATGGTGTCCTGAGATTTTACAAAGCTGGAGTCTACCCATGGAAGTGTCTGCACGGATGAACTTCAGCCATCTTGGATGTCACAGCTGAAAATAATTTTTTGAACCACTTCTCCGAAGATTATGATGCTTTCTCTTATCTATAGTTATGTTTTTATTCCCCTTCAGGCCTGGTTATTAGATACACATTTTGGATATTTTTCTACTAAGTCAGTAGAATCACTTAAAGTTCTTTTATTTGGAAGACAGAGAGAATCTATTAACCAAATCCAGAAATACTGAAATTTAATCTCATTTCTATTCTCTCTCAACATCGAACACCAAAAGAACATTCCAGTCAGTAGGGCATTTTTTTCCCTTTGATGTGACATGTTCAGTAAAGTCACCGGCATGGATTTCCTGAGCAGTTAGTCTCCACAGCATTTAGAGCCTGCCACACTTCTTTGCAGGTTCAGTTTGATCAAAGATATACCAGGGCACATAGAGTCTTCAGACTGCACTTTTATATTCATTCTTTGGAAGTTCAGGGTCTCTGAACTAAGCAGCTCCTCTCAGGCCATGAAACACCAAGCCGATTACCATTTTCTTTTGACACCTAGTGTTTTATGTGACATTTTACACAATGGCAGACAGGTCTCTTTAGGGGAAATGCTCCATGTCTCCAGAAAACTCAGCCAGGATTATTTTCCTGATTTATTCTAAAAGGTCACAGCTAAAGAACAGGCTTTCAGCATTCATCCATTGTTGAAAAGCATACAGTATATTGCTCATCATCAATATACAAGATACTAGATCTGACACTGAAGAAAGAGAATGGTGACATAACTTCTTGACCTTGAGAAAATCATAGATTTTATCAAAAAAGCCAACCCCAGCATTTTACCTTCAGAATTCCCACTTTAGAATCAACACCCTATATTAGTTCCAGGCTGAGGAAAGAAAATAGAACCACAACTTGCCCCATCTGCTTCCACAATTCCAAAGTGTGCTTTGGAACTTAAAATTAAGCTACTCTGTAAAGCAGGGCCAGCTCTTGTTAACTCTTGGAGCAAACTTGAATGTCAAAGTGCGAACTTGAAGCCATCAACAAGCTCGCACGGTCCCACCCATTTTGGAAACATCATGTGCTTTGCAGTTACATTCTCTAGGTCCAGTAATTACAAAAGCAAAACCCAAATCAGATTCTGTGATTTTGCCCCACAACAGCCCTGTCTTGCAGTTTGTAGTCATTGTTTACACTTTCCCATGTCAGTCTGCCCTTGGCAGCTGGTACTGCGAACATTTGCTTGAAACCAACATTCTTTCCCGAGCATACACATCTGTCCCCTTGCTCTGGGCGACCAGCGCACAGTCTTGAATTATGTATGTCTTGGTGTGGTTTTCAGATTGGGAATGGCAATGCCACGGAGGGAGAGACTCCGAGAGAGATTGAAGATGAGGCTGGACTCTGTCGCCCATGCCACACAGTGGTATCCTTTCCCCTTGATGAGTCTTGACTGACGATGCCTCTCTGTGATCAAGCTCAGGGACAATTTGGAGCTCGCATTACATTATGACTTCTGGGGCCTTTGAAGTCCCAGCTGCAGGGGCAAAAGCACTGTAGTGATTAGGGGGCCCTCCCTCTCCAGGAAGGGGACGGCTGCACAGTTGAATATGAAATGCAATTAAAAAGGAGCACCTGGGATGAAATCGAAGCAAAGAATGTGACTTTGGCTCCGAGCAGAAGGGGGCTCATTTAATCACACAAGAATGTTCATCTCAACAACGTGCTTGATTCAGAAAAAAACAAAACTTTGAAAAACAAAAATGAAATGAAACAAAACAAAACAAAAAAACACCCTCTGACTTGCCGGCACAGCAAAGGAATGCATGAATTCTTGTTAACACCTCCAGGGCCACCCATGGGAAAATGAAGTTCACAGAGGCTCACCTTGGGAGATCCTTTACTTTTTGTTCTGCCCTGGTGTCTTCATACCTCCCAGACGCACATGGAGTCTTACTTTTCCCAGCACTACTCGCGCTCATTCTGCTCCTCCACACCCAGGACTAATTTCCCAGAGGCAGGGCCTATTCCAGGTGTGCACGTGTGTGTGTACACAGAGGGGTGTGTGCTTGTGTTTCGGTTTAGCACTTACCTTATCTCCATCAAAACGTATCTATCCTCTTTCTTAGGACCTTAGACCAGTGGTCCAGTGGTTCTCAAACTGGAGCTGCCTCCAAATCAGCTGGAGGGCTCAATAAAGGAGGGATGACCCTCCTCCCTCACTTTCCCTTTCATTAGGTCCAGGGTGGGGCAGAGAATGTGCATTTCTAACAGATTGCCCCATGACCCTGCTGCTCCTAGTCCAAGAGCCACATTTTGAGAATCACTGGGTTAGACCAACCAGCTCCACTAGGAGACTAACTCGAGCTAAGGTGTGTTGTCCTGTTGTAGGAACCTGCTCCTAGACTTGAAGTCACCAAGAAGAGCTGAGTTTGAGCTCCCTCCGACCAGATCATCTCTTAGCTACATCAACTTGGGCAAGTCCCTGGAGCCCAGAGGTTCGCAATCCAGACCCCACATCAGAATCACCCGGTGACCTTTTATAACGCTAATGGCAGACTGCACGCAAGATGGACTTCATCAGGATCTCGGGGCGAGGCTCCAGGGCATCGGTATTTTGTAAAATCTCCACAGGTGATTCTTCTGTGCTTTCCCTTTGCCTTTTGAATAATGGGTATAATAATTTTTTACCTCATAGGACTATTGAGACAAATACACATAAAAATGTTAAAATCCCTTTGTAAATGACAGTGCTATTCAAATGTTAAGTGTCATTTTCCCTCACAGAAAACATATTTAAACACAGACAGAGGCCATTAACACCTCTGCTAATATCTAAGTCAGCACAGATATTTCTGGCACAAGTTAAGCTCTTGGAGAAAGTTGGAGAGAAACACATTTTAACAAAACCATCTTATTTCACTGACACGTACGTCTCTCCTTGCTTCTGTTTTTAAAGCATTCCTTCATGTTTTCTGCCTAGCGTAGGAAAGTTAAATTACTCTTAGTGACTATCCAGTGGTTTGGTGACCCCAATTTACTTTAAGCCAGAAGCCAGCTAACGTTTTCTGTAAAGGACCGGATAGCAAATACTTTAGGCTTTGCAGGCCACAAGTCTCTGGTGCAATTACTTAACTCTGCCATTGTTGTGCAAATGCAGCCATAGACAATAAGTAAAGGGTGGGCCTGGCCGTATGCCAACAAACTTTATCAACGAAAACAGGTGGCAGGCTGCATTTGGCCATGTGCTGTAGTTTGCCAACCATTCCTCTAAGCTTCCAATAAAGACACAATAATGTTCAAAGTCGATGCAAGAAAGCAGCTGGGAATCTTTCCAATGAGATGTAACAAGCATAGAATGATTTCTACTGATGCGCTAGCGTGCGTGGTCAGAGTCGGGGGGGGGGGGGGACAACTAGGGAGGAAGACGGGTGATCACAAAGACAGCACAGGGTGAAGTCACTCGCTTCGGAATCACCAGTTGCAGTGAGACTTAAGCCCAGACAAGACGACTGCAGTCCTCCTGGGCTCACCACTGGGTTATCAGAAAGGAGCAAGTGCACCCCTCCCCTTCTGCTTAAAGGCTGAGGGACCTCTTCCCCGGCCACACCGCCCACTCACCAAGGCAGGTGAGGAGTCTCCATCAGTCTTTGCCTCACATGAGTGATTTTCACCCAGCTTTATGAAAAACCCACCAAAACAACACCAAAGGGTGGTCCCTTTCCCTATGCTTTGTAAATCACAGCGCTCCCTTCTGTACAATTAGAGCAGAACGGGGGAATTTGCACACTTGGTGACATCTAGAGACACTTTTGATTGTCACAACTGGGGGAGGAGTTGCTAGTGGCATCTAGTGGGCAGAGGCCAGGGATGCTGCTCAATACTCTACAGTGTACAGGATAATCCCCACCACTAAGACTCGCCCAGCCCCGCCCCGAATGTCGAGTTCAGCACTAAGGTTGGGAATCCCTGAGCTAGACCATGCTGCAGCAGGCCAGCTGTGACTGGGAGAGTTTGGGGCTCAGAGACCTCACCCCAAGTTTCCTCCTTGTTTCTCCTTCAGTGGCCCGATCACTGCAGCCATCACTCTCTCTTCCTTTGGAAGTGAGAGAATCTTGGAGAACATTGGATCTTAGAACTGGAAGTAAACTGAGGAGATCATCTGATTCAGACCTTTGTCAGCGAAGGCAGTGCTTCTCAAACTTTGCACACAAATCACCTGGGGCTGTTAAAATGTAGATTCTGACTCAGCAGACCCGGGTGGGACTGGAGGTTCTGCGTTGCTGACTGGCACTGGCCCCCATCACACTGATTATCACGCCTAAAGAAAGGTCCCTGCTTTACAGATGATGTGGTTGCAGTCCATTGAAGTGGTCAGTTCGCCCACGTCACTCAGCTAGAAATTCTGAAAAGAAACTAAAAAGGAGACTTCCTAGACCCTCCGACTCTGGCCACCAATTTAGGTAACCACAGAATCCACTTTTCTCTGGCACCTAGCAGCATCCTACAGAAACACTGTGCCTGGCACTTTGGGAAATGCATGTCCACTGCAGGCAGCCCTGCTCTTTCTCCACAGCTCTTTGATAATCAGTTGAGAGTCCTGCCCCAAGGAGCAACTCTGCTGGGCAACTCTCTGGAGAAAGTTCCTTGCTGATCATGTAAACCACCCAGCAGCCATTCCTAGAAATGTCTTTCTGGGGGACAGGCTAAAAAGTTTGAGAAATATCCAAAAGGGAAACTGGTCATCAAAAGGCAGCTAGCTCCAATTTCTGCACAGGCTCGTACTGGCTGGAAACAGGTGGAAGTCCTGCGAGAGTGAGTGTGAATGTGCGAAATGAACATGGCGCCCGGGAGACGGAAGGGATGCTCTATTGCCAGAAAGCGTCCTCTGCACCCAACCTGTTAGGAGGCTGCAGGACGAGAATTTATGGACGTGTTTTCCATTTCTCTGACAGAATCTGTTTGGATTGAGGATGGCTGTTTAATCTTTGAAATATGTGTTCCATAACAAATGCTGGAACCACACATAAATTGCTCTCTTCGTTCTGTGAGCCAAACCCTGACTAAAGGGGTTTGGAAATCCCCACAAGGTGCTCTTTGCTTATTGTTCATTCGGAAAGAAAAAAACATTTCTTTAATGAAATGCGATGTTGAGGAACTGCCAGAAATAGATGCTCCCTATCTGCCTTCACATATGGTAGCTTCTTTCTGGCCAACTGACTGCCAATGAACTGGGGAAGAGCTGTAACGACGGGCACGGCGGGCACCCCACGCTCAGCCAGAGTTTGCTGTCCCGGGTGGAGATGGAAGTTTCTGGTCCTGTCTCAACCCAGGAAAGCCTAGGAAGCCCAGGCATGACCCAGACGTTTATCTGCAAGGCCATCCTGGTTAGCTCTAGCTAAGCCCCCAGAATTAAAACTGATGGGTTGTCACCTTTCAGACAAATCCTATTTGTTCATTCTCCCCCTCTGGCTTTTAACTACATCATGTCGAAGGGAGACATTCAAGGCCCACAAAGGCTGCTCATTCATAAGTTTTACTAACAGACATTTCTATGTGAATACCATGCTGGAGAGATTTTTCTCTGTCTGGAAGTGTAGTACATATTGGGCTTTACATTGTCCGAAAATAAGCAAGTTACACACATTCTTGTGTTACATGCATTCTTGCTCCCAATTTCAAGCCAATCAATAAATAGTTCAGTATCTGTGCATATTTATGCTTTCCTGCTCTCGGAGCCAGTATCAAGCTACAGAGAAATGGAATTTGCTACCAAGTTGCTTTTCTATAATTTCCCATTAATTTGGAGTCAGCAAGAAGTTTTTTGACATCTCTTAAGAGATCTGAATTTTTATTTGTTTTGTTTTTCGGAAAGAAAAGCAATTGGCCGATCCAATCTGTGTTTACTTTTGGGGTCTTATAATTAAACTAAAGTGTAATATGTCCTTTTGTTAAGTGTTTTACAGAATTATTTAATAATTAAAGTAATTTCCAATTAAAGCTACTTTAAGGCATCATAATGAGGAAGATGATGATATCTACTAGCATTTGCATGGTTATATTCCATGCCAAGCACTTCACAGGGATTAGCTCATTTAATGCTCACAGCCATGCTGCTGGGTCAAGAGCAGTAACTCACTCTACAGAGATGGGGAAACCCTGGCTCAGAGAGGTTCGATCCCTTTGACAATGTCACACAGCCAGGACTCCATGGAGCTGGAATTCAAGTGAAGTCCTATTGGCCTTTGGTGTGACTCCCTGAGGATTCAATATCGAAATTCTGTTAGAAGTCAGTTCTGTTTGCTCTTAGGATATCATTAGACCATGGACGTTTCCAGGCATGGCTTTAAATTCCCACTCTAAAAGCCATTGGCATTTAAAGTCAATGCCAATGGCTTGATTTATATCTCATACCATAATGCTTTCCCTGAACTCTGAATTCAAATGTCCAACAGCCATCTGTCACGTAGCATTCCCAAAATCAAGCTCCTTGCCTAGTCTATCCCATCTCAGTAAATGGCAGCTTGGTTGTACCATTTTATATCCAGTCCATTGGCTAATCTGTTGGCTCTACCCTGGAAATACAGTCAGCCCTCCATATCCATGAGTTCTGCATCCATGGATTCAACCAAACTCAGCTCAAAAATATTCATAAAAAAATGGATGGTGGCATCTGTACTGAACATGTACAGACTTTTTTCTTGTCACCATTCCCTAACAATACAGTATAGCAACTATTTATATAAGATTCACATTGTATTAGGCATTATAAGTAATCTAGAGATGATTTAAAGTATATGGGAGGGTGTGCATAGGTTATGTGCAAATCCTATGCCATTTTATATAAGGAACTCGTGCACCCATGGATTTTGGTATCTATGAGAGGTCCTGGAATCAATCCCCCACAGATATTGAGGGACCACTGTATACCTGGAATTCGAGAACTTTTCTAGGGCAAGCCCCCACCATCACTCACCGATTTGCAATAGCCTCCTAGCCAGACTCCTGGCTGCTAGTCTTGCTGTCCAACAGCCAGATGGTTTGTAGACAACAAAAGTCAAATCATGTCACTCCTCTGAATTGTAGGTCTTTACCTGGCCCCTTAAGACCCTTAAGCATCTGCTTGCTGTCTACCTTCCCCCAAAAGGGAAAACAAAACCAACTTTAAACACCCTCACTCCCACCCTGAGACTACAGCCATTCACCCCCAGTGGGCGGGCCCCCAGCAAGTTAAACCCATTTCCACCTCAGGACATTTGCACTTGCTGTCCCCTCTGCTGAGGATGTCTTTCTCTGAGCTGTGCCCTTAACTAGTTCCCTCCCCTAATCAGCAGGGACTCCTCTTAGCACCCATATTAAATAGCACAAAGTAGAAAGTTTTCAAAAAAAAAAAACTAGTTGGGAAGGACATAATTCAAACCCTTATGGCTCCCAAAGTAATAGAAAAATTTCTGTTGAAAGAAAGGATAACATAATGAATGAATGTTAGCCCACTGCCCAAGCTGTACTCCCAGCTTCTGCACACAGGGCAGATACACAGATGGCCTGGGGACAGAGGTCCTATCCCATCCTTGGAAACTGATAGCCCCAGTCGCCTACCTAGCCAAGAGCGAGGGATTTTAAAGCTGACCAAATTCATGTCATAGCATGCGTGACAATCTTAAGGATGGGTCTTTAACTTTGCTGGATATTTCGGCCAAGTCCCCAGGATCAGGTTCCCGGAGATTCTGTTGGGTAGAAACATGCTGTGAAATCAGTATCTCTTCCATTTACAACATGCCTGTTGAAGACTCTGTGCTTGTTTTATTTTTAAAAATAGAGTTCAAACATTTAATTTTTAATAAGGTGCCAACGTTTACACAGAGCGTTACAATAAAAAACCCAACACGTTGTTAGGTGGTCGTTCCAACAGCAAATGCGAATATATCTCATAAAAGTCGCACGCAGGCTCACTCCCAGCACCTCTAGGATGGCAAATAAATAGTTATTACTGCACCGGTGAAAATGGGGTCTGGTTAATGTTTCCCAAGTCAGATACACAGGCTCCCTCCTCGTGTAAATCATTTCAAAGGCTAGAAGCTAAGCCTGATAAAACACTGCCCATGCGAAATTAAAATGAAAATGTAATATTACAATTACGTGTAATTCAATCGCTCTCCTTGGGTTTCTCATCTTCTCCAGCTCAGCATCTGATAATGAATACAAAGCAGAATTTGCACATGTTGGTAATTTAAAGTAATCAACTCTCACCTATGTGAAACAAACTGCTCTAAAATTTTCAGTTTTTGTGACTTATTTGGGCTCAACATCTATTTACACATCTTCTCCTTTGTAAGGTCTTTGGAAAGGACTGAACAGAGAACTTTGAGACCGCCTGGTTCCAAGTAACAGTGAGCACTGAATACCAAATGACTGACTTCTAGCAAGTTTACCTTTCCCTAAAAGCCACGCAAGCACCCGCATTCCCAGAGGATACGCTGAAAAAGACTTAGAAGAAATGCGTATGTCACTTCCAGGATCCCGTTTATTTGGTGTCCTACTACAACACAGTTCTTTAGTTAACAGTAAGGTAGAGCAAGAAACAGGCGATGGGCCCCAGTGGAGAGCTCCTCTCCACAACGGACTGACGATTTTTTACATTAAAGACTGACTCAGAAAGAATCCAGAAAAGTTCGACAAATGTCTAAAGCCTTTGGTTCTGGAAAAGAAAACATTATTTTGAGAGATGTTTATTTTCCCTCCATGTCCCAGTTCTGTTCATCATATTACCAGGTAAAGTGGACTGAAGTTCTGCATTTGGATACAGCAAATGCCCTCAGAATCCCCACCCTTGTACTTCTACTAGAAAGAGTGACAAAGAGCATGGCAGCATGTTTCCCGTGGAGTTCAAAAGAGACGCAGGCCCCGGGGTGAGTGGACCGCGTGGCTGAGTCAGGGCCCCATGTGAGAAAGGCAGTTCACTGCAGTAGTCTCCATTGCCAACTGCCCGTCCTTGACCTTCACCTGCCCGCTTGACCCTGGCCTTCTGTCGAGGAGAGCCTGTACCCCACAACAAGCTAGAGGCTCAACTTGCAAAGATAAATAAGACCGGGTTATTTCAGTCTAGTAACTCTTCCAATTGCTTCTCACGAATTCATGGACATCTCTGCACTAAGCACTGAGGAGGACACAAATCCCAAGTTCCCCCTCGGTGACCTTGGCCCAGAATAAATAAACTATTCCCTTGTCCCCTCAATGGCCTCAGCAGGATTAGAAGGAAATTCTGTGGTTTCACTAACCTTTGGCTATCTTTTCACTGTTTCGTGTTCCCTTTTGAGGCTACTAGCTTCAGCTAAAAGGACCTCCTGGATTCGATAAAACCAGGCTATGACTAATACTTTCTTTCCCACTACAGGCGGCTCCAAGGGGACCACATGGGTGTAAGAGGAGGACTACATGGAGCAATCTTTAAGACTTTTTAGGATCTAAAGTCCAAGAGAATCCAGTTTCACTTGCAAATGTTCCGTGGTAACCCCAATAATAACACTAACATTAGCAGCTGTTACTCAATGCGTACATGCTGTAAATGAGATAATGAATTTCATTCTATTCTAGGACCAAAGATTAAATTCTCTACGATTGCCTGGATATTTCCACACTGGCATGGCTATTTGATGTTATTTTGGAGGGGACCAATGAATTACAGAAACAAATTTTCCATAGTGTGCCAGAATGATCTGACTTAAATTTTTTTAACTCAGAGAGAATATATTTTTGCACGTTAACTAGAAGTTTCATAGAAACCCACTTGTAGCTAGGTTTTTATCAAAATTGAAAATTCTTATTAGGGCTAAAAAATGATGGATTCTGATAAGGAATTCTAGGTCAAATCTGAGAGAAGGGGTGGGGAGCAGGCAGGTTAGAAGAGCATTTGCAAGGGTTCAGCAAGACAGTAGACAGGAAGGGCGATGACAGGGACACAATGATGGCCTCCAGTATAGCAGACATCTTCCCCTCCAAGGACCAACCCCCCTTCCTTGTGAGCGTACTAGAATTTCATTCAGAGAGCAAGTAATGTGCCTAGCTAAAAATTTTCCTTCCCACACTAGTGTGTGGCTAGGAGGAGCCACGTGACGGATTTCTAGCCAACGGACATGAGCTGATCGCCTGTGGAAAGCTTTGCTTTCCTGATGGAGACAGGGCATCTTGTGACTTACCTCTTCCTCCCACCACTTAGAAAGCAGACATGACACCCAGCAGTTCAGCAAACATCTGGCGACTACGAGGCAATAAGCTGAAGGACAAAGGGTAAAGATGGTGAAAAAGAAATATCAAAGGAGTGTGGATCCCTGGTGACATTACGGGAACAGTCCCGGAGTGCCCGCCTCCCACACTCATTCAGCCCTTCACTCTCTGTTGGGTTTTCTGCTACTTGCGGGCAAATGCACACCTAACCGATACATCACTAACCAATGACACAGAGACTGGAAAGGATGAGGATGATTCTGGAAAAAGAAGGGACAAAGAAGAAAGTGAAAGGGCAAGTGGGATCAATCCTATTTATACAGATCACACAGTGGACCTAAGACATAGCTTAACTCCTTCCTGCAGAAAAGACAGTGGTCCTGACTAAAAGAACAGATGTGTCATTAAGTTCAAATACAAAGATGCCCAATGCTCAAATTGGCTGTATAAAAGTTAATGCCGTCCTCCTGTGCTGTGATTGCTAGTAGGAAAATGCATGCTCATACATTAAAACTGGACGTTTTGCATCCTATAGAGAAGAAAATGGAACAGACAGAGAATCAATTTAGTATTTCTCTTGCAATCCATTTGGAGGAGTTCCCACTGAGAACTCGTATGCCTCGCCCTCTCCACAGCTATATCTGATAAGACCTGAGAGGAAAAATAAGTTGTAACACTGGCAGCCTGCTTTGACTCTTGCATATGCTACTTGGAAATGAAAGCACACTTATGGCAGGCTGAGGGCACGCGGGCTGCAGCCCATGGAAGTGCTGAGCTGATCAGTACTTAAGAATGCACAAGCACAGCAATAAATAAATGAAGCAAATGCAATGGGGATGCAAAGCAATGATGGGGTGTGTACACCCTCAAAATAAGGACACGTTCCTTTGTACGGAAGGAGACAGGGCAGCACTACACGCTCCAGTAGTTCATTGTGCAGTCCCAAGACGCTGGTCTTGCATAGAGAAATGATTTCTTCACACTCATCATGCCGGGCGCCCCTGGTGTTCGTTCAGACATTGATGGAGAAGCCAAATAAGAGGCTAAGAACAGGAGCAAGAAACAGGATGGTCGTGAGCGGACCCACTGGCATATTTACAGCTTTCACTGTGTTCAAATTTAATTTCTTTTTCTTTTCCAACAAAGCAAGTGTAAATGTCTTTCGTATGACTCAGTAATGTAGCAGCAAAACTTCAGGAACCAATAAATAAGGACACCGATACACTGATACCCCTTTGCCTTTTGGACTCAAAGCTTCACGTGTGTTCGTAAGTTACAAACATCAGCCTTGAGCAGAAGGGGTAAAAGTTTCTCGATTGGGCATTCGTGTTCCATGTCCTCATACAGACCACACCATCTACACCCACCCACGGGCCCCCGCAGCAGTCAGGAACGCATCAGGAAACATAGTTTGAAACTCATACGGGGTTAAAGCTATAAAATGCCTACTCATGGATGTTTTTGTTTTTGTAAAAAAAGGTTTTATCCTTCTTCCCCTCCTTTCAAACAAAACTTTTGTTTCTGCTGTCCTCAGTGCATGATTTTTCATTGGGATAATGATGCATCATTTGTTTATTTCTTATGACACAGTCAGTGTTTTTCTCAAAATAATTGCCACCTTGTTGTTAATTAAACATGATGGATTCGGGGTCCTGGTTTGCCATCTGGGCCATATGTCTCAGAACATCCTTTTTGGTGATGATGCCAAGAAGTCTCCTGGAGAAGAAACAAAATAGGGAAAAGAGGTCAACACTGCAATATGGCCTCATCCCTGTCCCTAAGCCCTCGTGCCTTTCCCAGCTGAGCACAGAGACAGTGACAGACAACGTTTCCTAGCCTCCCTTGGGGTTAAGCAGAGCCAATGGTGTGAGTTCTGGCCAATGGCCTGGAGGTGGAGGTGACAGATGCTACTCCCAGGTCTCCTGCGTATTTTCCCACACTCTCTCTCACCTGGCAGCCAGGGCCCAGAGGAGCCAGTAAAGGACTCTGAGGTTAACAGAGGACTGACTCACAAGCCACCAGATTCAAAGACCTAGGTCCCCTGAATGACTGTGTGGTCCAGAGCCCAAGCCTGCTGCAACTCACATTGGATGTGACCTGTGAGAAAAATAAACCTTTCCTGCGTTAGGCCACTCAGATTGCAAGCTTATTTACTACAGCAGTTAAATGTACAATGACTAAGATAGTCTCTTAAATTTCAAGACTATAATTAATTTTAAAAGGGTTTATGAAAGCCACTGTCAAAACTTGACCACACCACAGAAATTCCAAGTATAAGGTATTTTACGTATAAAACATTTTAAGTATAAGATAAAAATTGATTCTATTTTTCATTCTATGTTACTGGAAGGATAAACTTTGACATTCATCTCAGACCCTGTATGTAAATTGCTTCCTCTTCCAAAATTCCATTGCTTTCAACTTATAAAAAGCAATGGCACTTACCAGGGTCCCTTGTATAAGGCCACCTAGACTGTACATCACACAACTCCAGGGAACACTGTTCACAAACACTGCAATGTAAACAGTGCCCCCTGGAGCGCACATTTATACAACCTTTCACAGCAATTCTTACTTCATTGTTTTATTAAACGACCACCTTTGGGGAACAAATCATGCCCTTAGATAAAGTGAAAGGTTCAAAAGAAGGGGATGTGCACAACTTCTTTGGAAAAAATGAAGTTCGACTGCCAAGAACGTTTGCAAAATACTGTATTGTCCCCCATATCCAGGTAAAGGGGAATGGGTACGCAAACGATGGCAGTGTCACTTTGGAATACTGTATAGCTATTAAAGTGACAGTTTCTACTCTGTGTTTATGTAAAAGGATCTACAAAAAAAATTAGAAAACACAATTGTAACACACTGTCATTTAAGTAAAGCCAAATTAGTGGAATTTATCTCTAACAGGTAGTGACTATGAAGAGGGGATGTAAATATTCAAAGCGGTATTCAAACCAGTTACACCTGGTGAAACGGATGCTGATTAGTGAAACTGTCAGGACAGAATTCTGACTTTTTTCTTTGTCTCTGACCACACTAGACCTGAAACAATTTTGGAAAGTTATTTATTTCTTGTGCTGCCCCTCCCCCTCTACCTCACAGGAACATGTTTAGGAGGGAGGAAAATAGCAAAAGGGGTCTTTAAAAGCATACAAAACAAAAAGATTAATGATGATACGGATCGCAAAAACATTGAAAGAAAATGTCCTGACTCTACAGTGATTATTTTTTTAAGAGATAGGGTCTCATTTTGGAGACACCATGCAGGGAGACAGATTAATACAGGCTTTTCTGACACCTGCTCCCAGCCCATTTTTTATTTCTTTGCCTTGCCAATCAAGAGGATCACCAAAATCACTTGATTTTCATTTTCTCAGAGGTGTAGATTTCCAAAGATGTCTCCAAAAGCTCCACGTTAAGGATCCATCTACAGTTTGCTTTAACTTCAGGCATTATGTTTATCAGGCTAATGTTCAGAGTGTCATAGATGGGAATATCTCTGATACTTTGACTCCCGTAACCTACAGATTGAATTGTTATAAGGTATGACGGTTTCTCAATAGAATCCCTTATAGAATCTGTGTTTGTTTAGTTGTACTGATTGCTGTTCAAATGTTGTGAGTCATTTCTGTGTATTAAATGCTGTCAGGATGTGAACTTAATTCTACCCTTGCTAATCATGATAGTCCTAACCTAGAAGCCTTAAAAATGGTGTGGAGGTCACCTTAATTCATGACAATTGCCAGTCAGTCATATTATAAGAAGAGGGGAGTTTTGGTAATTCTTTTGATTTGGAATATGTTCTCTTCTATTAAATTTAAAGATATGGTTACACAATAAAAAAAAAAAAAGACAGAGAGAGAGATAGGGTCTCACTCTGTTGCCCAGACTGGAATGCAGTGGCCTGATGACAGCTACACTGCAACCTTGAACTCCTGGGCTCAAGTGATCCTCTTGTCTCAGCCCCCAGAGTAGCTGGGACTACAGGCCATGCCTATTTTTTTTTTTTTTTTTTTTTGTCGTGACAAGGTCTCACTCTGTTGCTCAGGCTGGTCTTGAATTCCTGGCCTCATGTGATCCTCTAGTCTCCACCTCCCAAGGTGCTGGGATTACAGAGGAGAGCCACTGTGCCTGGCCTAGAGTGATAATTTTTTAAACGGGAAGGAAATAATAAATGTGAAAAGCAAGATAGAATTAGACATTCAACATGTTGCAACCTTCAATGTAATAATTAGTTTAGCCAATAATTATCAATGGATACCCAAACCATTGAGTAAATGGCTACCGGAAAACAGAAAATTCACGGTCTCAAAGTACTGCTATACAGATTATGTACAAAGAGAAAAAAGTCCCTTTACAATGGAGGGCTCTAGCTATCACCATCTCACCCAGGTGATGGAGCTTACCACCAACAGAGTCAGAAAAGCTGATGCTGCGGTATCTCCTATGTTGGAATGCTATCAAAAATTACTTAAACCAGATATTAATAGAATCATGAGGAAGCAACTAAACAGATCAAAAATGTAAGACTACTGGTCTGGACTCTTCAAAAAAAATCTATGTCATAAAAAATAAACCAAAAAAGGCAGGGAACTGGCCTATACAAAAGACGAAAGAGGCAAAACAACACAATGCATGAATCTTGCTGGAATTCTGGGTTGAAATTTGAATAGAAACCGGACACTGAATGATATATTGGGTTATTGTTAATTTTATGTAATTGGGGTTTGGTGGTTACATAAAAGAATGTCCTTATTCTTAGAAGATGTACACTTCATTCATAATTGCCAAAACTTGGAAGCAACCAACATGCCCTTCAATAGGTAAACGGATAAACAAACCACGGCACATCCAGACAATCAAATATTCTTCAGTGATTAAAACAAATGAGCCAGCAAGTCACAAAAAGATACGGAGGAACCTTAAATGTGTATTGCTAAGTGAAAGAAGCCAGTCTGAAAAGGATACGTACTGAACGATTCCAATTACATACATGTGACATTCTGGAAAAGGTAAAACCATGCAAAGAGTAAAAAGATCAGTGGTTGCCAGGGGTTGGTAGGAGAAAGGGACGGATAAAGGCAGAGCACGGGGGATTTTTAGGGCAGTGGACTACTCTGTGATACTGTAATGGTGGACACCTGACACTATGCATTGGTCAAAATCCACAGAAATATACAACAGCAAGAGTGTACTCTAATGTCTCGAACTCCTGACCTTGAGCGATCCTCCTGCCTCGGCCTCCCAGAGTGCTAGGATTACAGGTGTGAGCCACTAGTGTACTCTAATGTAAACTGTGGACTTTAGCTTATAATCATGTGTCAATATCAGTTCATCAATTGCAATAAAAATGACACACTAAGATGGTAGCAACACAGGGACTGTGGGGGAGGAGGGGATATATGGGAATTGTTTGTACCTTTTGCTCAATTGTTCTATAAACCTAAAACTGCTCTAAAAAATACAGGCTATTAAAAAAAAAAAAACTTAAGGAGAAAAAAGTGGTTGCCTGAAGGGAGAAGAGAGCTGGTGAAAAGGGACAAAGCTAGGAATTGCTGGTGTTCATTCAAGCTCTTTAGGGCCACTTGACTTTAACCACGCTCATGTATTACTTTAAATACATTTCTATAATAAAACTTATCAAAATACAGTAAAATTGAAGATGCCCCATAAAACAAGATGCTGCTCCACTAACCCTACCAGGAAGAGTCTACATCCTTGTGTCAGTCTGCTGGGCTGCCATAACAAAGTGCCCCAGGCTGGGTGGTTTAAACCACACTTACTTCCTCACAGTTCTGGAGGCTGGAAGTCCCAGATCAAGGTGCCAGGAGGGTTGGTTTCTCCAGAGGCCCCTCTGCTTGGCTTGCAGTTAGCTGCCTTCTCACGGTGTCTTCATGTGGCCATTTCTCTGCATGCACACACCCCTGGTATCTCTTCCTCTTCATGTAAGGACACCAGTCCTATTGGATTAGGGACCTACCCTTACATCCTCCTTTACCCTTATTACCTCTTTAAAGGCCCTATCTCCAAACACAGTCACCTTGGGGGTTAGGGCTTCAACATAGGAATTTAGGAGTGGGGGTCACTCAGTCCATAACAATCCTCACACTCCCTCTGCATTGCACAGCCGCAGTAAAACCAGCCCTCTGCATGCTTCACTTTGTACACCACGTGAAATTTGAAAATGTATAGTAAGATGTACAGAACTGATTGAAACAAACCTAGCTTGTTCCCCACATGTTGGTACGATCCTGCAGCAAGACACGCCTAAAGGAGACATGACATCACTCTTCTTTGCTGTGAGACACTCAGTTTTCCTGGGAAGCCCGTCTGTGAGTATGAACACGGCAGATGGAATCAGGGCCCAACAAGGGCTCTGGTCTGCTCACGCAGGAAAGTGGCTGGCTGGGTCTAGCTGGCAGATCCTAGAAATGCTTCTTTCCATCCCGATTTGCCTTAGGTTGCTTGGGGGTCAACTGTCATAACAAGGACCCATCACATTCAATCGACTAGAGAGAAAAATTTTCTCAAGGGCACTATTACCCAATACTTGGCTGAATCACCATGCTTCTACGGCTGCAGGAGCTTCAGTGAGGCCCTGTCTCGTTAGAGTTGCCCTTTGGCCTTGGCAGCCACACATGGCTGCTGCGAAGGGCAGCCCAGGCCTGCAGACCTGAGGCATGTTGGGGGCTTAGAAGCCCTGTAAGGAAAAGAGGTTTCCTCCTAGGGTCAGATGGATTTTGTTCCAGCTCTGATGATTCTAATTAATTTCAAGGGAGCAGTGATAGCATGGAGAGGTGGCTTCATTACAGGGCGGGGCCTCTATTTAAACGCAGGCGGGTGTGCCCAGTGAGGCCCCCCTGTGCACTAGCAGTGAAATGTGGCCCAACCTGGGTCTATAGGACTCCCTCCACACCTCCTGGTCCCAGGAAGGCTTTACCCAGGGTTTCTCCACCTTGGCACTAGTGACATTGGGGCCGGATAGCTCTTTGTTGTGGGTGGGCTGCTCTGTGCGTTGCAGAACATAGAGCGGCATCCCAGCCTCCACCCACTAGATGCCAGTAGCACCCCCATCCCCCACTGCGACAACCAAAATGTCTCCAGACAATGTCAAATGTCTCCTGCGGACTGCGGGCAAAATCGTCCCTGGTTGAGAACCACTGCCCAGATTAAAAAGTACTAAAATATTTCTATGCCAGTTGGTTCATAGCCACTGAGCTGGACACCCCAGGATGTCACTGCTACCCTCACGTGACTTCTAGAACTCCACTGAGCTTCCCAAAATTCATAACTGGCACCAACTGGTGCCAGTTAATATCTGTCATCCCTCCTTTCACTGTCAGTCCTGGCTAGAACTTTCAAACAAGAGTGAACCTCTATGGGTGAACAGCACACTATCGGCATGGAGCATAGAAATCCCATTACGTGGCCCCATCCTCAGTATTTTATTGAGCAGGTATTCCGAGGTACAGACATTCCAGGAACCTGTAAACTTAAAAACGCTGCTGCATAACCTCCATCACCCCCAGACCCACTCTTCATGGCTGTTGGCCCCAGCGGCTGCTGTGTGGAGGGCACTGAGTCCTCGGGGGCCAGGTCAGCAGGCAGGGTGTCCACCAAAGGCCCTTGATGGCACTCTCTCCACACCACTCTGCCCTGGTGCCTGACAGCTCACTGCGTCTCAGAAAAGAGGAGACCTGAAAGAAGCCTAGACGGGCCTGGCTCTGCTACCGACTTCCTTCAGCCCAGAGCAGTGTTTGGCCTCCTCAGGTCTCATATCCGCATTTGAAAAATAAAGCGAAGCCAAAGGTCCATCAGCTAATGAGCTGACAAGCAAAACGTGGTCTATGCAGACAACAAAGATTATTCAGCCATAAAAAGGAATGAAGTACCGACACATTTTCAACACGGAAACTTGAAAACGTGCTGCTCAGCAAAAGAAGCCAGACCCAACAGGCCACACAGCGCATGACCGCATTTACGTGAAAGGCTGGGAATAGGCAAGTCCGCAGAGACAGGCTGCCAGGGGCTGTGCTACAGGAGGTGATAGCTAAGGGGTGCGGGGTCTCTTTCCGGGGTGATGAAATGTTTTAAAAGTGTGGTAACGGATGCACAACTCGTTTTCTACTAAAAAACACCGAACTGTACATTTTTAATGGGTGAATTTACAGTATGTGAATTATTTCAATAAAGCTCTAAAATAAATAGATAGATAGGTAGACAGATGATAGACAGAATAAAGGCAGTGCCCTATATGCTATACAAAGTTCCACTCACCATCCAGATGCTAAGAACCTGGTGACGAGAACAAAAGTGACCTCACTCTCAGAAAGTAACACCGCAGCACGAAGGGCAAGGGAACAGCAGAAGGATGTTTAAAGAAATGAGCATGTGCAAGTGTTGAGATTTTAACTGACCTTTCAAGTAAAAAAGGAATAATTATAAGCCACTAAGAAAGCCGTGATCAGAAGAGAAATCAAAGCTGGTGTGAGCAGTTCCGTGCGCACGGGCAGAGCGCCGCAAGGTGTGCTCGTCTCAGGTGGGGAAGAGCCCTGCTGCTGCCAACTGGCGGGCAGTCCTTCAGCTTAAACCGCTCTTTCGTCCTCCGACATTTACTTTCCACCAGAAAGCCTAGCTCAGGATGCTCCCCTCTAGAGCTCCCGCCTTGGGTGACAACACTTAAATTGGATTATGTCCACGTTTCTTAGTAGATGACAAGCTCCTTGGCTTTTTGAAAAACACGTTTTGAACCCTCTCCAGTTCTCAGTCAAAATAGATGCTTCGTAAGATGTTGAATAACCAATGTCACTTTGAAAAAATATGACTTGTTAGCATTTGCAAAGTGGTGAGAATGCTACTGACACACACACACAGACACACAGACACACAGACACACCCTCCTCCCGTATCTATAAAGCCTGAGTTTTGTTTCCTTATCTTCATCCTGGAGACAGTATCAAAAGATCAGGCATTTGCAGTTCTGAAAATCTGCTCCAAAAGCTCTGTGACTGTAATGTCTAAAAGTTAAGTTGGTTACCCTGGCACTGGGGAAATATGAATTCAGGAGCTGCCTTGGGTTCATGCATAAATTGTGCCCTGGCCCGCGACAGTAATTATCACAAAAGAAGAAAGCCGAACATCAACCCAGAAGGAGGCAACATCAAATCCAGCAGGCTTCGTTAGTGGCATGAAATGTCCTATTTGATTTAAATCAAGTGTTTGAACTTCCAGCCCCTTTGGGTAGCAGTTCAAGTGAATCCATTGAATTATAAACAGCGAGATCTATGACCAGGAACATAATTCAGATTCGAGCAGCTGGGCTCTTCTGAGAAAACTACTCGGCCCAGGCCCCTGTGGACCACCTAGCAGGACTTGGGGGAAATCTGACACCATCTCTCCTACTCACTTTTCCTTTCTAGAACCTTCACAGGGAAAATCTCACCCAAATTCACTCTTAGCCACTGGAGGCTTCCTAGACTCCAGCATTCTGGGGACAAAGAATTCTCTGGTTCCTTGTCTAGGTTTACGATTATCCTGGACCCCAGGCCCCAAGAAACCCTACAGATGACCCAGGTCATCAGGACGTGCTCAGGCTCTAGGCCACCTCGAGCAGGGAAGGCACATGGTGAGGGAACACATCAAAACAGCAAGCTGGCCTGAGACACGCCTGCCCTGGCAAAAAGCCCAAGGAGATGAAAGGCCCCTGCAAACGAGGATCCCTTGCCAGCACTAACGTATCAGCATCTGTGTTTGTTTAAAAGATGCAGAGCGAGAAAGTGCGATTTTGCTTTCTCGAAGAACATTCAGAGCCAATTTCAGCACCCAGATCTTCACAAGAAGATCTCATGGGGCTCTATGAGGTGTGAGTGGGCGTTAAGGGCAGAATTTCCTGCCTGAACTAGAAATTCCAATGATAACTGACACTGGGTTGTTGTTTTAAAGGAAAGGAGAAACTGCTATACACATGAGATGGCACAGGTGATCACAGTGGTATTTATGGCAAGCACTGGAAACTCAAATGCATAAATTGACTTCAGTGGTTGCCCAAATGGGGTCCCCAGATCAGCAACAGCAGCATCACCTGGGAGCTTGTTAGAAATGCACATTCTTGGGCCTCACCCCAGACCTCAGGGACCAGTAGCTCTGTGGTGGGACCCAGAAATCTGGATTTAACCTGGAGGTTTAATCCTTTGGGACATTTTGATGCATGCACAAGTCTGACAAGCCATTTGAGCTCCTTTAAAAGTCACCAGCAGAAATGACCTCTAGCCTCAAACACAAGGACTCATTTATTTGCTCCCTACTGACTGCACCTCCCATGTGCGAGATACTGCTCTGGCTGCAGTCAGAGCTAAGGATGACACTGGTCCTGCCGGCCAGGCGCTCTCTGGGTAAATGTGCAAATATAGTGCCTTGCAGACTCTGTACCCCTGTGCCCCTGTTACCAGGATAGCAGGAAGAAAGCTGAATGAACAGGATTGTTCATTTAGCTATACATGGACATCTAGTCTGGAGCCACTCACCTGCAGCACTAGTGACATTCTGGGCCTGATGTTTTGTGACGGGAACTGTCCTATGCACTGCAGGACGTTTAGCAGCATCCCGGCCTCTGCCAACTAGATGCCAGGAGCACCCACCCTCCAGTTATGACACACAAAATTGTCTCCAGACATTGCCCAATGTCTCTGGGAAGTGAAACCTCCCTGACTGAAAACTACTGGGTTAAACTAGAGTGTGCTGGCTCTGGAAATGTGAACGATGTTAGATAGTTAAGCCTCTGGAGTCTATAAAGGCCTAAACTGTATGGTTTACCGATGTCTCCAAAACCCATTTGCCATCTCCTACCCCAGCACATAAAGGAATAACATGAGCAGATAACCCTAGGTTCCAGGCTACCCTGACTGAGCCAATCCATTTACCCAAGCTTCTGAGGCTGTGGAACTTGGGACATGCCTCAGAGCCCAAAGAATGCCTTCAGGGACCTACACTCTGGTGCTGTCATGGACCCTTGATCATTGCATTGCTGGTTTCCTGGTTTGTGATAACACAAAACATAAGGAATACAGTGGCAGTACAGACAATGCCATGGGTCATCAAATCTCTCAGTTCTCAGCCAGGTGCGGTGGCTCACGCTATATAATCCTAGCACTCCAGGAGGCTGAGACGGGAAGGATCACTTGAAGTCAGGAGTTCGAGAACAGCCTGAGCAAGAGCAAGACTCCGTCTCTACTAAAAATAGAAAAATTAGCCGGGCATGGTGGCACATGCCTGTAGTCCCAGCTACTCAGGAGGCTGAGGCAGGAGGATCACTTGAGCCCAGGAATTTGAGGTTGCAGTGAACTATGATGACACCACTGTTCTCTAGCTGGGGCAACAAAGCGAGACTCTGTTTCAAAAGAAAAAAAATCTCTCAGTTCTCCAATAATGTTTGTTTAGAAAACATAAAGTTGTTTCAAACAGATTGCTATATTAAGGAACATTATGAACTAAATATGAATTTTGCCTTTGCTTATGCATTTTATCCGTAAGAAACTCTAGGTGAATACTGAAAACTGCACCTAGGAAAACCCAGTGGCATCGGAATACACGAAATGCACACATGCACACCCCCAAACATCCACGAGCTCCCTCAGTTCACACGTGTGGGAGCAGCCACATCCATCCACACCTGCAGTGACAACTTCCCCTCCGTTTTCAGACAACCCTCCTTCCAGCCCTTCCCCGTGACTCACACACTGCAGCCCTGCTGACGCCCACTCCACAGCCTACCTTGGGCCTTTTCAAGATAAAGTGATGTATTTATTTTTGTGTTCATGTATTTCTTGACCATTTAGCATGTGTACAACGGCACTACTATTCTTATTAGGTTCTCATCTCTTTTTTTAAATGTAACACTGAGGAAGTTTTTGAGTGTTGTGTACTTAACCCCATTTTTCCCAGAAGTCCTGTGGTTTGCATTGCTCATTTTTGCACAGTGCTGTGATTTTGAGGAATGCATGCAGCATGTTATAGGAAGACTGGCTGTATCTTCTCCCTGAGCCAAGTACCATCTGGGTGGTGGAAAAGGAATGCCAAGCCCTTCTCTGGCCTCCTTTTTCGACTCAACTGGCCCGGCCCAGACAGCAGTCCAGCATGGAAGCCTCTCCCCCTTCCCAGGCTGCACCGCTGCCATGCTTTTGGTCCAAAGCTTCCTGTATATTTCGTTCTCGACAACTTACTGACATCATCTGTCAAGGATTGGTCCACCCAGAAGACCTCAAGCTCTGTAAGGCCCAAGACCGTGTCTTCTTCATCTTTTTCTCCCCAGAGTGGCCGCAGTACACATTCTAGCCACACTGCCCGGCTACTCACCCGCTCCGTGTCACCAGGCACTGCCGGAGCCCCAGCTTCCGGAAGATGTCCACCACCGTCTCCATGGGGGTGTGGTCTGTCACTGTGAAAGGGCTGAGGTTCAGGATGCGCCGCAGCTTCAGGGGGTGAGGGCTGTTGGCCGGCAGCTCGGGGGGCTCCTCCGTGAAGTACATGATGGAATTGCTCACAATGCCCTCCTGCCTCTGTCTGGCGTTCTCTAGAATAGGGTGAGCAGGAACAATGAGCTACACAAAGTCCCTTGCTGAGCAACTCCCCCCCAACCCCTCGCACAGCATCTACAATCCCACAGAAGAGGGATTCAGAGGACAAACCACACATTCTTAATGAGGGGCTTCAGCCAAACATCTGTGAAATCGGCATCTGTCTTTGGCTAATGCTGCGCAAGAGTCCCCCTGCTGTGGCAAGATCATGTGTTGCTAAGTCTTGCAAGATGGGCCTGACCAAGATGGTCCTTTGGGGCCTCTCCCTGCTTCGCCCGGACTCTAGGGCACCCAAACAGCCCAGGGCCTCGGTCCGTGCTTTCCTAACAAACACTCTTTCACCTCATCACAGGCTGGAGTCTGACGTGACAAGAAACCCACTTAGCTGCTCAGTGACCTTAATCCATTGTTTTTCTTTTTACAAACTAACTTCTAACTGGCCCAAATGGTATTATGAATCCTGAGAGGAACAAGAAACCAATATGACCAGCCCCGGCTCGCAGCCCAGAAATGCAGCTCGATCCCAAATATGACCCTCGAGAGCAAAGAAACAACCCCAGAAAAGCTACACCTCCCCCCCCCCGGATCTCCAGCCTTAAAAATGGGCCATTTTGTGGATGTCTCAAAGAAAGATAGTAAAACTGTTATGGTAGCAATTAGCCTATTTCTGTCTGTCGAAAAGGCCATGTGAAAGAAAGCTGAAGAAAAGTAGGGTAACAGGAACTCATTAGAAATCCAGCTTAGCACAGTGCTAGAAACCCAGGCTATTTTAAGTCACACGTGAAATAAATCCATCGGTCTCAAGATATTTCTCCAAGGCGATTTTCCTTCTGTTGGAATTTTAATCTTTCTTTTGGTTCGTGGGAAAAGGTTAGGAAAAATGTACAGCAAAGCTTGCCTTAAAATGGATCCTGGTTTCTATAATACATTTCTTGCCTTCTCAAAGACTACTATTCACCTATATCGTTCTTTCACAAATAAAATTCTAACCACTGCCTCTAAGGCCATTAAGTGCAATAGAGTCCTCTAATGGAAAACTGGTGGCATTTGGGATCAGGCTGAGTCGGAAAAAGGGTCCCTGTTTATAAGAGGAACGGAGGGCCTGCTGGGCAAATCTGCACACTGTATGGGTCAGGTTAAATCCACTTACATCAAATGGGATATGATTCAACCACAAACACCAGATGACACCGATGCACAACATGTTTTCAAATGTGGGTTCTGAGTGATACACACTGCACACTTCTAAACCAAGATGGTTCTGTCCTTAAGCACTAAGGCAGGGAGGCAACAGTCAACACATACTTATTTGCTCATTTTCATAGACTGATTAATTCTCTTAAAGTCCCATGTAATAGGATTTCCATCCATTTCAACAATCAGATTGCATGTCAAGATTAGATCAAGCCACAAACCCTAATCAAGAACTGAACACATGGATTTGCTGAACCCCTTACAAAACCAAATACAATTTAGTAAACCATCAACCCACTTGCTAAAATAAATAACAAGCTTGTATTTCCTCTGAACCTACTGATTGGGTTAGCCCTGATTCTAACCACCACTAGCTCAATTAACTCTTGCTCACCAGTGCATTCCCAGTGCCTGGACAATGCCTAGCACACAACACACACAAAACAGACATTTGCAAATACACACATGAATGAATGAATGAGTAGGTCTACTAAATGTCAGCGTATCTGGTTCTGTCTGCCATGTAGAACAGAGAGCCTATTTCACTTAGGCATTAGGACAGAAGGCCCATGAGCTATTCACTGTCAAACAAGAACCATGGCCATCATCTGGGGTCAGAGCTGGAGATCTGAGTTATTGCTCCTGGCAACTGCTGCTCTCAGCAACTGCTGCTCTCTTCAGAGGTGCTCTGCTAGGCCACTTTGGAACTCTTATTATAAAGACGTACATTAAGGCTTCAAACCTTGGAAGTGGAGGTGCTCTGTACAAGACAAAAGCTGATGAATGGAAGAAGAACCAGCAAGAAAGCTATTTGCAACTCTCTACTAGGTGAACCATCTACTCCCGGTTTGGACTAGAAATCTTCATCAGTCACTAAAATGCCTGCAACAAAATTATTGCAGGTAAGTTCACAGAGGGCAGAGACAGTGTACTGTCATCCCTGGGCTCCCAGCTCCTAGGATGGCACCAGCATATGGCGAATGCTGAAGAAATACTTCTTGTATGAAAGAATAAACCAACTAACTCCTCACCCATGGAATGAGCCAGTGTTGGGAGAGAACAGACTCACAGACTCCAGGAACACTTGGAAGCCTGTGTTGGAAAAGAAACCAAAACAATACAGCCCCAAATGTAACTTTTTAAAAGACCTAAAAGACAAAAAGGAAATACACTAAATATTAACCATGGCCTTCTATGCTGATGAGAATGTGGGTGCGTTTTTTATTTTTCCTTTTGCTTCTGATTTCCCCAATATTCTATGAGTGTGTATTACTTTTACTTTTAAAAATGTAATAAACTTCACCTTTAAATATTTTAAAAGTAGTTAAATTGTTTTTAAAACTATCTTTAATGTAGGAGGTTTGTCATAGATTCTACTATAACTGGTCTCAGTGGCCACAGCTGCTGCAAAATAATGTAGATTTTATGAGCACCTGCTAAGGTTATTCAACTTGACATTTCACTTCCTAGCAGTCATACGTTCATAATGCCAAATACAGAGAGGGTAATTAATAAAGTGTTGGTAAGAGGAATTTCACAAACTATGATAGGCCAAGAAATTTTAAAACATTGGAAATCATCACACATCCTATAAGCTACTGAGTAGCTTTAGAGCAATGGTTCTCAACTGGGAACAATTCTGCCCCTACCCTTGGGGGGGGGGGCATTTGGAAATGTCTGGAGCCATTTTTGGTTGTCCCAGTAGGAAAGGGCAAGTGCTCCTGACATATAGTGGGTGGGACCCAGGGATGTTGCTCAACACCCTATAATGCACAGGACAGCCCCACCACAAAGAATGCCCCAGCCCAAAATGTTAATAGTGCTGAGGTTGAGGACTCCTACTTTAGAGTAATTATGTCTTTACAGAGGTAATACTCCATTATCTTGTTAACTAAAAATGCTTCCATAAGACAGATGTAGTAAACAAGAAAAGTTAAAATGGAAAGTTAGAAGCAATCACAGTAGTGGTTAATATAAAGTTAATATGATAAAAAAGTAAAGACTATATAGAAGAAAGAGCAGGTTATTTTATGACAAGTTATTGTCTACTAAAGCACGGGGAAGTCCCTCTGCATATATATTTACATATATTTTAACATCCCTAGCAGAATAAAACAGATGACACCACTGTTCTCCATGACCAAGTCCAATAATTAACAGCCCTCCCAGGCAGAAACCTCTTAGTCCCTAAATAGCTCATCTGACAGAACTGACACTTTTCTTCATGTTCAGTCTTGGTTGTAGATCCCTTCCTG
Source organism: Lepilemur ruficaudatus (assembly GCA_963574885.1). Lineage (NCBI taxonomy): Eukaryota > Metazoa > Chordata > Mammalia > Primates > Lepilemuridae > Lepilemur > Lepilemur ruficaudatus. The sequence goes on along the minus strand of CAUYRT010004825.1, from coordinate 40,328 downwards.
CAAGTAAGCATCTTCCACATGCTGGCGAATCATTATTAAGTCATCCACCAGACAAAAAAAACCCTGTGAGTTCCCTTAACTCTTCCCTGAAACTCTAACTTTCCTCCCTTTAATCATCTCTGCGGCTTCCTGCTGAGTCCTCTCTGAACCTCTACCGGCTTAACTGCAGAACTTAAAACAAGAGCCTGAGCCCTGCTGACTACAGAGGGACCCTCACATTTGCAAAGAGCAAGGCAGGTGAACGCCCACTCACCGGGAACCAGGAACCCCACATGCTATCTGTGACAGCCAAGAGGGCCGCACTGCCTACGTGGGGCTCTTTAACGAAGACAATGGCTAAGTTTTGACACTCCAGAGATGGATTGAAAATAAAACATTTTCAGCTTCATGTGAGCAGCTGCTGCAATTTTAAACATGATATATAAGAAAAGTCCTTAGTTACCTCACTTACCATTCTTTTCTTATCCATATTATCTTGGATCTGACTATTTATAATCTTTGCTCCCAGTTCCCTTAAAAAGTGAAATTGGCATGGGATAGTTTCTAGCTAAATGCTGTCACGTTTCTATATTCATAAAATGGCATAAAATTCCTCAAATGCAAGTCATGAATTTCTCCACCAGAGTACAAGGACCCTTCTATTTCCACAGACCAGGAAAACAGCTTTTTTGATTCCTCAGAGCAAAACACTCCTTGCCTTTCTACAAACCACATAAATAGCAGCTTCTATACTATTATCGGTCTGATTGAAAGTATATAGGTATTATTTACACCGTGTGGTGCCTCTTCAGACATTCCAAACATAGCTTCTAGGAGAGTGCTCGGCTGGCAAGCTTCAATTTCTTCTCCAACCAGTTGATGACAATTACTGCTTCCCACTTGATTATAGTAATGGGTTTCAGCAAAATTAGTAAGCTGTCTCTTAGCAGGTGTGCCTGGAGCTATACAATAGATAATGGATTCTGTGACATTTATTACTTTAGTTTTTAAATTTCAACCTTTGCTTAAAAGATTCCAGGGATTGAGTAAATTTTTTAAAGGCTACTGATTACACTATTTTAAAACAAATCCAACCCTACTTAAACAACTTTAAAAAACACATTATTTATAAGGCAATATTTACACCTAAAGGCACCTACCTGTTAAGCAACAGGACCTATAATAAAAAGAAGCATCACTGAACACTTAAACACAAACTTGCTATGGTGTCTAAAGTATTAAATCAATTTTTGCTTTGGAGGAGGTAAAAATGAGTGTCAAGCTAAAATTGGAGAACATAGCTTATCTAAAATTATTTTTATAAAGCCTTTGATCAAGATATTTTAAAGATATTTTAAAAGCTATTTAACATTGGCAAGAGGTTTTAGAAATTGAAGGGAGGTGCCTTAGAAATGAGAAACAAAGAGCAGGAAGAAGCAAGTAGTTGTCTGGTGAAGATGTATTCACGTGGGGCATTCCACAGTCAGACTGGAGAAGGTCCCCCTGACAAGCTTCATGAATACTCTGGAAGATGGGAAGTATAGCAAAATCGTCATGTGCATACATGAGCCATGCCATAGGCCCTGGGCTGCCACTGTATGCTGGGATGTCGTGAAGATCGTGGAGCAAGGATGCAGAGCGGGATGGCATCTGCATCTGCCATGTGCCAGTGGATGGGCTCCGCTGGTCCCTGCCCCTGCTGCATCTTGAGGTCTAGCAGGATCTCACCCTCTGAGGATCACTGCTCCTCCTTGCCTGGGCCTCCCAAGACTGACATCCAGGCCTCTGGCCCTCAGCCCCTCTGTCTTTGGAATCCTCCTACCTCCCGCTGTTACCCTTCAAGGCAGGGCACATCCCTAGGCTGATGGGGCCCGCAGGCTTGCTTCTCTGAGCCGCCTGTCTTTGGGATCCCCCACCCGGGCAGCATCTCCTTCTCTCCTCCTGCAACTCAACAGCCTGCCCCCGTGCAGCTGGCTGTAGTTCAGACACAAGGAAGGAAGTCATCACCTGCTACTGACTTCTAGCGATGGCTGCTCATTCACCCACACAGGCCTCTAACTGGCAGAATCAGACATGATGTCAGAAAGTGAAGCAAAAGACTTGCACGGTGGCAAGGGATTGTCTGGGCAGAGCCTGGCAATCTCGGCCAGTTGATCGGTCTGCCTGAAAGTCTCTCTGAGATCGGCTGAGCCCAGGCAACTCCAGGATCTCACACCTTCTCTCCCTTCTTAGCTTCATCCAATAATTCCCTAAATAGGCAGTGGCAGAAGCTCACCTCCTAGAGCAGGGGTCCCCAATCTATGGTGAGTTGTATAATTATTTCATTATATATTACAACGTAATAATAATAGAAATAACATGCACAATAAATGTAATGTGCTTGAATCATCCCAAAACCAGCCCCTCCACCCCCGGTCCGTAGAAAAATTACCTTCCATGAAAACGGTCCCTGGTACCAAAAGGGTTGGGGACCACTGTCCTAGAGGGAGTGGGGCCCAGGCGGCTGCTTGCAAATATGCAGTAATTTTTCAGCCAACAATGTCTACTCCAAGACTTGGTTAAACCCTGTCCCTTGGTGTGACTTGGGGACAAGCGGCACCAGCACACGTGGGGAGCTTGTGAGAAACGCAGGGTCTCAGGTCCCAGCCCAGGCCTGATCAACCAGAACCTGCACTTTAACCAGACCCGGGGGCGGCACAGATACATTAAAGCTTAATGTACACTCTCGTGAACCTCTTGGGTGATCTCAGGGGTACAAAGGCTGCCACTCGTCTCTCAGGAAAGCCTGAGCACCCTGCTCTTTACTCACTTATCGCAAGGATTAGCTCCCTCCTCTGCGCAAACCCGATGAGGCGCTCGGAGTCTCTGGAGACCACCACAGGGAAGCCGTTGTAGTCGGTCTCCTTGATGAGTGTCTCCACGTCCTCGACCGTCATGCTGTCCTGGGTGAGCACCGACAGCGGCGGCTCTCCCCGCCGGGGCCGCATGACGTCAGTGGCCAACGTGCGGTGCGTGAACTCATCCTTCACGTCGAGAAACGGGTACCCGTTTAAGTGGATGTGGGCCTCGTAGATACCTTCTTTCCCAAAGGCATCCGCCACCCACTTGCTGGTCACGGCCGCCGCCATCAGGGGCACGATGTACTCCAGACCACCCGTTAATTCAAACATGATGACCACCAATGACACCGTCATCCTGGTAACTCCACCTGCAAAGGAAGAGAGCAGTGGGATTCTGAAACACAACCCCGGCCCCCAGGAGGGCAGGATTTAAGGACACTGACAGGCGGGCTGTAAATTCTCCTCACGCCAGTTCCAAGAAGATATTCCCACATGCTGACCGCGCTGGGCCTCTGGAACTGTGGCCAGGCTCTGCTAAACATGGCTTTGAGTCAGGGAGCTGTAAGTCGCATGTGACTAGGAGCTCTGTGCCAGTGAGGCACCTGGGCCGTCTATTTACCCAGGCCACACACTTTGCTTTTTGGCAAGTAGATCCTACGTGGGCTCTGTAGGCTTCTGACTGAACAAGCATGGCGCTCTCCCCAAACCCTACACTCTGGAAAATTATAGGGATGCTTAGGAACTATAGATAGCAGAGGGACCCACCTTTGTGTCCTTGAATGGGTGGAGAAGAGCCTTCTGCTAATCCATGTTTTTTATTTACAGACAGCGCCTGACTTACAATGGTTCAACCTACGATTTTTGGACTTTATGATGGTGCAAAAGCCATACACATTCAGTGGAAACCTTACTTCAAGTACCCATACAACCATTCTGGTTTTTACTTTCAGTACAGTGTTTGACAGATTACATCAGATATTCAAAACTCTAACATAAAATAGGCTTTGTGTCAGGTGATTGTGCCCAACTATAGGCTAATGTAAGTGCTGCAAGCACATTTAAGGTAGGCTGGGCTAAGCTATGATGTTTGGTAGGTTAGATGTATTCAATGCATTTTTTACTTTGTATATTTTCAACTTACAATGGATTTATCATGATGTAACCCCACTGTAAGTCCAGGAGCATCTCTCTCTCCATATATGTCATTAAATATGAAATGTCCAATTTCAAATCAAAAGTTTAGTTTAGTATATCTCAAACAAGAAGAAGTACAATTAATCCAAGTATGTGCCTAACTATCAATACAATTTTGCCATTTTAACAGAAGTCTGGAGAGTGAGCGGTGATGAAATTACGAAAGGCGTTTTCCACAGCTTGTTGAGAATTGAATATATTTCCTTGCAAGAAGTGGTCCAAAGCCTGGAAGAAGTGGTAGTCAGTTGGTGCAAGGTCTGGTGAATATAGTGGATGACAGAGACTTTCTAAGTCCAGCTTCTGTAGTTTGAGCAGCGTTGTTTGTGTGACATGTGTTCGAGCATTGTCTTGCAAGAGGATTAGCCTGTCTCTATTGACCCATCTTGGCTGCTTAATCGCAAGCATCCAAGTGGTTGCAGTAGACATCCACTGTAATTGATTAACCAGGTTTGATGAAGCTGTAGTGGATAATACCAGCGCTGGACTACCAGACACCATTAGCTTTTTTTGATGAATATTCAGTTTTAGACTATGTTTCAGCACTTCATCTTTATCCAGTCATTGTGCCAAATGCTTGTGATTGTCCATTTTTCATCACACATAACAATACGGTATAGAAATGGTTTGCCTTTATGTCATGACAGCAAAGAAAGGCAAGCTTCAAGACAATTTCTCTTGTGATGCTTGTTTAATTTATGAGGTACCCATCTATTCAGCTTCTTTACCTTGCTGATGTGTTTTAAATGGTCTAGTATTGCTGGAATAGTAACGTCAAACCTTGCTGCTAATTCACACGTAGGTCGAGATGGATTCGCTTCCACTACAGCTCTCAGCTCATCACTATCCACCTTGGCCTCAGGTCACCCAGTTGGCTCATTTTCAAGATTAAAATCACCAGAACGGAACTTCTCAAACCATCAACATACTGTGCGTTCATTAGCCACATCCTTCCCAAACACTTCATTGATATTTTGGGCTACCTACGCATCATTAGTTCCAGGATGGAACTGATATTTGAAAATAACACAAATTTTTGACTTATCCACGGTTTCACAAAAATGGCTCTATAAAATTTTTAAAAGATAATCACAAGCCAAACTGTGCATTTGAAAGAATGAGGATGTACCTTCACAATAAAAATAAAACAAGAAGTGTCAAAGTGAACTGTCATACATAACTGTCAAACTTAGTACTTAAGGAAATAGGACATTTCATACTTAATAATTACATATATATATATATATATATATATATATATATAGAGAGAGAGAGAGAGAGAGAGAGAGAGAGAGAGAGAGAGCGCAAGCTATAAGCTTTGGTGTGTTAAGCCACTGAGATTTAGGGGTCTACTTGTTACAGCAGCAGCACAACCTAGCCTATCTTGAGTAATGCAAATGTTCAAGTTCAAGTTCCTTCTTCCCAGTCCTCTGAGCCAGATCAGCATCCCCCACCCACTCCCTGGCCCCACCTGTGGTCGTACCTAGGCAGGCTGCGGCTCCCACCATGGCATAAAGTCCTGGTGTGACACAGTCTGCCCCAGGTCTGCACCAGTTCCTGAAGATGATCCAGTCGTGGTGATGGTAAGCCAGCTGCTCCACGCCGATTCCCACCATCCTGCCCGCCATTGCTCCCACGGCCATGCTGGGGATGAAGAGGCCCGACGGGATCTCGAGGCACACAGAGAAAAGCAGTGTGAGCGAAGGAGGCCAGGTTCCTGCTTCACAACCCCCGGGAAACTTAGTTCCCCTCGACAAGCTTGCATTTTGCTTCGGTCTTCAAAGGAGGCACAACTCTGCAAAATAGGTCAGCTGGGAAAAAGTAGGACAAGTGATCTGACCTGCTTAGTCAGTCGTATCTACTGCAACTTGGAGCGAAAGCAATTTTACAGTTTCATTCCCTCTCCTTCAAACGCTGGCCCGTTTGCCTGCCGTGGATTAAAGAATGATAAACCCCACTGCAAATCACATTCAAAGTGAGCATCTGTCACTTGAGACACCACTTTCTCTCTCCCTTGCCGTGTCATTCAGACCGGCTTTTAAAATTAAATGTCAAGCCACAGCATGAAATGGAAAAGAAGGACCTGCAACTACTCCCAGGTAAAATAAAGAAGCTGAATGTGTCACCGCAGCTGCCCTGGATCTTGCAGAAAGCTCTTCAAGGTCTCCTTGCCCTCTGTAGTAGGTGGTGGTGGAACACCTAACAGAGAAAGACGAGGGAGGCAATTCCCTCTTCCTAACAAAGTGCATTTCCCAAGAAATATTTTCAAGCCAGGGTAGGGGGAGCAAAGAAATAGACAATGTAAACTAAAAGATCTTGGTAGAAGCGTGTTTTCTACTTTGTTGAATGAAAATACATTTTCGTTTATCTAGTGACCATAAATGTGCTGTAGAACACGCCTGATGCCCTTGTTCACTGAGATTACCTGTGACCACTGACCCTGAGCAGCTGTACTTACACCTGCCCGGCTGGGCACCCATCTGAGGGTGGAAGCAGGCCTTTAGCCTAATTCAAGTTAAGTTTAGGTCCTCGCGTGTGATTTTCTAGAGTTTAGAACATTCCTTAGGACATTGTTTCTTTCTGAGTTTCCCCTCATCCCACAGTCATTTAAACCCCTGTAACTCCAAAGTAGACTTCCCTCAGCAAGCACCAAAAGACACTGCTAGCATCTTCCTCAGGCACAAGAATAAATCCCTCTGCTAGGAGATGATGGGTCAGAGACAGTGAACCGTTTCTTAAGTCCACATATCTTGTTCTTAAGGCACAAATTCAGGTTTGTGTTTGGCCACTACACACTCAGATGTACCATTTCTTAGACTTTTTTAAAAGAGGAAATTCATAGAAATACCACACAAAAGTAACAGGAATGGAACACAATGAGGGGGCTGGGAGCGGGTAATGTTCTGCTTCTGGTCTTGGGTGCTGGTTACACAAGCGTGTGTGTTTTGCTCAGATTCATCGAGCTGTACACATGCCTGCATGAATGATATACTCTTGGAAACAAGCAATAATAGCACTATTCGTAATAGCCACAAGGTAGAAATAACCCAAATGTCATCAAAGGATGAGTGGGTAAACAGAGTGGGAGACAGCCACAGAATGACATACTAGTTAGCCACAAAAATGAATGAAGTACTCACACGTGCTACAATGTGAATGAACCCTGAAAACATTGTGCTATGAAAAAAGCCAGTCACAAAAGGCCACACATTACATGATTCCATTTATGTGAAGTATCCAAAATGGGCAAATCCGTGGAAACAGAGCAGATCAGTGGTTGTCGGGGTGGGGAGAAGGCGAGTGACCGCTAATGGGGAGGGAGCTCCTTTTTGGGGGGATGAGAAAGTTCTGACACTAGATGGAGGTACTGGCTGTACAACATTGTGACTGTAGGTAATGCCACTGAATCGTGCACTTTAAAATGCTCAATTTTATGTTTTGGGAATTTTACCTCAATTTTTTAAAAAAAGGAATAACTTAATGCCAGCTTCCATAAAAGAAAGCTCTTTAGGAAGGGTTTATGTCTGCACTGACTTTAACACAGTGTATAGAAAAAGAAAGAAGCTGTCTCTTCTCTGGCTTTAGGAACGAGAGTAATGAAAGCACGTGCTGTCATCAACAGCTCTCAAGGACACCGCATCGAGAGAGGATGTGTGCCAAGAGCCCCTGCCATGCCCAGCCCTACCAAGATGTGCTCACTCTGTGCAGCCACTGTGCCAGGGTAGCGCGCAGGGTGCTCACCACACTGTCAGGCTCAGAACTCTGGCTCTGCATCTGTGTCTCACAGAGCGTGTGCTCTTGAAGGGCAGCATTCTCTTTTGCATTCTGAATCCCTCGAGACTTAGCACAGTGCCGAAGATACAGCTGATGCTCAGCACACGTTACGGATCCAAACTGGGCCAAACTTGGGCTGTTTCCACCACCTGGCATCACCCAGCCAGAAGGCAAACCTGTGGCTACCACCCCTTCTGGGAATGAGATGAAGTGGGGCTGGTGCCAGCTCTGTCTCCCATGGGCTATGGGTATGATCAGGCCACTTCAGGTCTCTGAGGTTACCTTTTTCCCTTACAAAATGCGATTAGAATCTCTATTTCATAAGCTTATTGTTTATTAAAAGAGTTGTTTACTGTTGGCTAAAAGAATGCCAAGTCGGGTGGATAGCTCAAGGTCAGGAGTTCGAAACCAGCCTGAGCAAGAGTGAGACCCCATCTCTACTAAAAATAGAAAGAAATTAGTGGGACAACTAAAAATATATAGAAAAAATTAGCCGGGCATGGTGGTGCATGCCTGTAGTCCCAGCTACTTGGGAGGCTGAGGCAGGAGGATCGCTTGAGCCCAGGAGTTTGAGGTTGCTGTGAGCTACGCTGACGCCACGGCACTCTAGCCTGGGCAACAGAGTGAGACTCTGTCTCAAAAAAATTAAAAAAAAAAAAAAAAAAGAATGCCAAGTGCCCAGCACATGAGAACATCCAAAAAAGGTCAGTTCTCCTTTTTTTCCCATCACAATTATATTTTGGAGAGTAGGCACTGTGCCCAGAAGGATATGGGTCCCGACCCCATCTTCCTTCCCTTTCACTTACCTTCATGCCAAAGGTAAATATGGTAACAACGATTTTGAAGATCAGCGCCAAGGCCAGCTGCCACATGGCCGTGTAAACCCCGACCCCGGCTGGCCGGTCTGGAATGTCATCCACAGGCCGGGTCATGTTGGGGTCATTGATGTAGTCACAGAGCTGGGAGGACTCAAGGGCGCCACAATCATTGAACAGCTCGGAAATGAGCTCGCTGGTGCTCTGGCGCGTGTAGGGATTGGGGTAGGCGATGATGGCAGTGATGGCAGTCACCACGATGACCTCCAGCACCGGGTACTTCCCCAGCCTGGTGGTCTTGCGCCTCCTGCACCAGGCAATGTTGCAGCGGATGAAGAGGGTTCCCCACAAGCCCCCGAAGACTCCAAGCAGGATGAAGGGGAAGAGTTCAGCCATGTACCAGGGCGTGTGATATTCCACGTAAAAGAGAACGAGGCGGCTATTCCCAAAGGGATTGATGGATCGCAGTGTAAAGGCCGCCACCAGGGCCGCGAAAAATGACCTCCACAAGGTCTTCAAGGGAAAGTAGTAACTGACCTGGGACAAACAAGTAGAAAATGAGAGGCTGACCAGACAAAGAGGTACACAGAGCCCAGCCCCTTGAGTCGGCAGCCACCTACTGGCGCTTGGCATGAAAGACACATTCTACAATCTTCTGATCCGTAGTCAGACGCGTTATCCATTGAGCCACTGGCCCCTCAATGAAAGACACATTCTAAGACCAAGAGTGGACACATTGACTCCTTCAGCCTGGGTTTAATATGACCAAGATGCACCAACAAAGATATTTAAAGGAATCTATGCCTAGAAATAGAATAGATACTAATCAAGGTAGGTTTGAGCTATGTTTTTAAGAAGAATAAAAATATGTAATCATAATTTTGTTCATGGCACAGACTGTTCTAAAAGCAAATAAACCTCTGGATTTGATTTTACAGACAACAGAATAGATCAGGGATTTCAAAACTCTAGCCCACAGGTCAACTCCAGCCCAGCAAATCTATTCTTACAGCATGATAAGAATGTTTTTTTACATTTTTAAATGGTTAGAAAAGGAAAAAAATTCTTTTGACTTGAAATATTCAAAAGAAGAACAATATCTTGTGACATGTAAAAACTATATAAAATTCAAATTTCAACGTCAATAAGGAAAGTTCTATGGGAACATAGGCCATGCCCATTCGTGTACATGTTGTCCATGGCTGTTTTCACACTACAATAGTAGCGTTGAGTGGTTGCAACAGAAATTGTGTGGCCCACAAGACCTAAAACATTTACTACCTGGCCCTTTAGAAAACGTTTGCCAACCCCTAGAATGATCCACCTAGGTTACCAAAACCAAAAATGCTTAATTAAGTTGGTTATTAAAAAGAGAAAGGATATGGGAAATCTTCCCTAAAAGCTATATTGGCAATTTTTAAAACAATACTTGAAAACAGATATAGCTGGGCATGGTGGCCCATGCCTGTACTCCCAGCAACTCGTGAGGCTGAGGCAGGAGGAATGTTTGAGCCCAGGAGTTTGAGACCAGCCTGGGCAACACAGCAAGACCCCATCTCAAAAACAACAAAAAAAAAAGAAAACAGATCTCTAACAGTAGAAATTGTGGCTCTTTAACTAACCATAGAGACCTTATTCAATACTTCTCTGACTCTAATCCTCAAAAGGCAGGAGATGAAGGCTTACTGCTAGGCCAGCCACCCACATGTTCCCTCAGCTGCCCAGTCTCACCTCTTCTAGACTGAAAAGCACACCCCCAATTGGCGCACCAAAGGCAACGGAGACTCCAGCAGCAGCTGCAGCTGACAGCACCTACAAGGCAAATAGTTCTAGATAAGTTCCAAGGCCTTCCATGAAAACAAACATGTGCCAGCATACGCAGGTGACATGGGAGAAGGGGGCTTTGGGAAGAAAGCTCCACCGCACATGGAAGCTGAGCCAGCTCACCTCGCGCCTCTTGCCCTCGTTCTTGCTGTACTTGGAGAAAAGGCTGCTGAAGAAGTTGCCACAGCAACAGGCCACGTGCACCAGCGGCCCTTCTTTCCCAAGGCTCAGGCCGGAGGACACTACTAGCACCAGGGTGACCGTCTTGATTAGCAGAGTCCACTTCCCCAGGTAGCCCCTGATGATAAAGCCACTCAAAATAGTCTTTATCTGAAACAGGATGGAGAACAAGAGGGAATGAACTGCTCCCATCCATGGCTAGAAAAACAGCTGCAATTCCTCTGAGAGGCATGTTAAAAGTTTAGATACACTAAATCGCATGGAAGAAAGGACATTTTCACTTTTTAATTTATCTGTAATTTTATATTAACAAAATTTTATATTAATATATAACTATATTAACAGAAACATTAAAAATTCAGTGCATGGTAAATCATAAGGATACTTAGAGTACCAAAAGATCATAAAGGGGACTGAATAAATCATTATCAAGGTCCCATTTTATTTATGGCATTTTATTCTGTTCACGTTACTCTTTGTTGTATTGAGAAGAGACATATACCTACTGATCTTAACTGCTAACTCTTAACTCTTGAAAGATATCCAAGACAAAGAGATGGAGAGCTGGCCAGCTACATGACCAAGCACAGAGAGTGAAGGAGTGAACGAGCCACCCCAAAACATGCCACTGTGGCAAAGTATTTTGACTTAAAGGCATCTGAAAAACAGCAGGTGCAAGAATATCACTCTGACCTTCGTTGTTTCTTAAAGGCAGAAGAGGAAATTCCCACGTGAAAGATACCCTTCCTACACTAAAAGAATCATTCTTATCAAGGAGGGGAAGTCCAGGCCAAGGGAAATCTGTACAAACAAATGTTGTTAGACTAACCTCATCCTCCTGGCCACTCCTCCGCCCAACTAACTGCCCCAGCCCATGCCCCTGGGCCTTCTCACACTTGCACAGCTTACTCCTCTTTGTCCAATTCAGTATATAAATGTTCACCTCCAACTGCTCTTCAGGCCTCCATTTCCTTATTAGGGCTCCAATGCCATGTAAAACTTGGATTAGATAAGTTTATATGTTTTTCTCCTTTTGATCTGTCTTATGTCAATTTAATTCTCAGGCCCAGCCAAAACCCCTAAAAGGGTAGAGGTCATATTTTGCCTCCCCTATAACAATGAAATGTCAGTTGAGCCTTCAGTCAGAAGTTGGCAAACTATGGCCCATGGGCCAAATCTGACCCACTGCCTATTTTTACATGAACCACAAGCTAAGAATGGCTTTATCAGGGTGTTTTTCTGTTTTTGTTTTTTTTAAGTAACACGTATAAAAGACTACTAGTCTTTTGGTGAGAATAGTTGCCCCATTTTGCCTCTTCGGCCCTGAGGCCTAAAATATTGACTCTCTCTCCTTTATAGGGAAAGTTTACTGACTCCTGCTGGAGGCGTGTTTTGTTTACTGTCCAGTTCTTTCAACATTTCTGTACGTTTCAAAATATTCTTCCTGCAATGTTAGAAAATTAAGAAGATGGCCAACTTTCTAATAATGTACCTTTGGGGGGTGTAAAGATATTTGAATCCATGACAACCCCTTCTCTTCCATCAAATCCCACCCTGGCATATTGAAGAGGACTTTGACTATAGGGAGAGTCGTCTTGCTCCATTTTCAGACCTGCTGTACTTTGTAAATGCCAAATAATGGCTTTCTTCCTAAAGGTGCCCTTGAGTCTTTGCCTAATGCTTTTAGAATTCAACTGGGTGCCAATCTCACTGACTAACTTCATATACTGAGGTCCTCTCCCCCAAAACAGTGTTCTTTTAGATATAGAAGTATCACCAATGGCTAAATAACTTTTCTACCTCCAACCGCTTCCACATTGGCTACAATGGAATGAATGCTCACTGCTGAGCTAGCAACTTACAAGCCTTTAATCACAGATTAATCAGACACCGAGTGAGTCAGTCAATGAAATTCGTGGTGAATTTCTCTTTTCTCATTATGTATTACATAATGGGACAATGGTATTTCTTGTCAGCATAATTTGCATAACTTGAAAATGCCTCCCTATGCTATGCCAAGTGATCGATTTCCCAAATAGCTACTACAGTCCTCCTCAACCTTGGTGCTCATCAGAATCACCTACGGAATTAGGAAAGCTTTCGGACTGGCTGTCCCCTCAGAGATTTGATGTAATTGGTCTGAGGTGCATCCAGGATATGAGGATTTTTACAGCTTCCCCAGGTGAGTCTAAAACACAGCTCAGGTGGAGAGCAGCCACTGCTCCATTCCTGGAAAGGGTATAATAGATAATCCTAATTTCTTAAAAGAGTATTTAAGGGACAGACTGAAATAGTCTTTGTTCTTTCACCAACACCTGCTACTGAGCATCATGTCACCTTTGGCGATGTGGGGAGGGTCATGAAGTCACTAATTCAAGTGTGTGTTGGGGCGAGGGCACAGATTTGTGTTCCCAAAGGACTCAATGAGCTCCTTCCTACTGAATATGCATGAGGTCTCCCAGCTATACAGTCAGATGGTTTTTCTTGAACTAGCCTTTAACTAGTGGCAGACAAACCAGCTGTAGTTAAATCTATCCTTAACTAGTGGTATTAATAGGTGGCCTAATTGAGCCTGTGCTCTGGGATTTCAGATCCCTTTATTTAAGGGATGTTTTATTATGCCTGCCACAATCCTACCTTTTTGTGTTGCCTCAAATAAAATTATCTATAATTTTTTGTCAGTTAGTTAATGTGGATTTGGACCCCAGGGTACAGTTTAAAAGCATAATACCATTTAGAAAATTACAAGCATCTAAATTACCTGAGCCTTTGCCAGCCATGACATGTGGTGAATTGAACAATGTAATAGGTATTTTGTAATTCTCTAAAATGATTTTATAAAATTCTCATGATCAAATTAGGGACTAAAGAAGGCAAATTCATTCCCAGTAGATGCCAAAACCCAATCACTCGCTTTAATTTGAACTCACAGAAACTGAAGTGAGCAGGGCTTTAACAAGATACATTACAGCGGATTTCTGACTTGCTGATGGTAACCTGAAAACCAGAATGCTTTCTGGTAAATAAATATTTGCAAGAGTGTTCGTGTTTTGTAACGAACTGAAATATCAACATACAGTAAATTCTGAGAGGATGTGATTTCTTGTACTGATAAAACAAACAGACGTAGAAAGAGGACTTCCCAAGCTCAACAAACTATGAGTATTCTCTTTTATTTATTTTATTTTATTTATTTCTTTTTGAGACAGTCTCCCTCTGTTGCCCCAGCTATAGTGCAGTGGTGTCATCATAGCTCACTGCAACCTCATACTCCTGGGCTCAAGCGATCCTCCTGCCTCAGCCTCCTGAGTAGCTGGGACTACAGACTTGCACCACGATGCCTGGCTAATTTTTCTATTTTTAGCAGAGATGGGGTTTCACTCTTGCTCAGGCTGGTCTTGGACTCCTGACCCCAAGTGATCCTCCTGCCTTGGCTCCCAGAGTGCTGGGATTACAGGCATGAGCCACTGTGCCCAGCCAGAGTATTCTCTTTTAAATGTGCTTTATAGAACTTACATGGAGCATTTATTACATAGAAAAACAAAATTTCTCTAGATTTACATTTTTAAAAATGTTTCTGGAGGAATTTTCATTCTAAGCAATCCAAATATTTTGGAAGCAAATGCTAGGGATGAGCAATTTCTAAAATGTACGTAAGTGCACTGCATTCACAGTCCGTCCTCACACGGCACACCTATAGCAGTCTGTAGCGGACTGCCTCAGACAGTGATAAATCTGTCTTCTAAATAGTTCAGTCAGTGTCTTTGCTAGAATGAAGGACAACAGCTTCGTGTCCCAATTGAAGTTGGTTTATGTATTTATTAATGTTTAGTTTGGGTTTAGTTGGGTTTTGACTGGGAGGAGGTTCTTTTTATCTATGAATTATTCATTTACATTTACTTTTTACTCTGCCCCTTTCCTCCAAGAACTGGGGTAGGTACTGTATTGCTTAGGTTAAGAATTTTGAGGTCTACTATAATAACAGTAATAACTCTGCTGAGTCATAGTAACCAAACTTAATTATAAAACCTCTATTTGGAGGCCGGCGCGGTGGCTCACGCCTGTAATCCTAGCACTCTGGGAGGCAGAGGTGGGTGGATCACTCAAGGTCAGGAGTTCGAAACCAGCCTGAGCAAGAGTGAGACCGTGTCTCTACTATAAATAGAAAGAAATTAATTGGCCAACTAAAGATATATAGAGAAAAAATGAGCCGGGCATGGTGGCGCATGCCTGTAGTCCCAGCTACTCGGGAGGCTGAGGCAGAAGGATCGCTTGAGCCCAGGAGTTTGAGGTTGCTGTGAGCTAGGCTGACGCCACGGCCCGCTACCCCGGCCAACACAGTGCCACTGTGACTCAAAAAAAAAAACAAAAAAAAAACAACAACAACAAAAAAAACCCCTCTATTTGGTTCCTGATACATTAAAAGATTATTATGAACTGTTTCATAGAGAAATGAATCTACAACATATTTCCATATGGTTCAAAGCATATTAATAAAAGAAGCACTCATGTGCCCACTACCAAGCTTAAGAAACAGAAGAGTGGCTGCCTTTGAAAGCCCTGTGCTTGCCTCCCCAGTGGGACCTTCCTCCTTCCCCTCACCAATTCCAATCATTTCTTTGCCTTTATTTATACACGGTTTTAGCACATATGTTGTTTCATTTTGGCTGTTTATGGACTTTATATCAACAGAATCATACTTTCTATATTCGTCTGCAACTTTTTTCACTTGGCATCACATTTTTAGTTTCATCCATGTCAATGTGTCCCTTGTACTTTTGTCATATAACAAATGCTCAACTCACTATTTTATTCCTCTGAGCTCAGTTGCCACCAATAAAGATGCCCGCTTTAGGTATGGGCAGGGCTAGGCTCAAGCTGGTGCAGGCTGACAAATGCCACTGCCCGCAGATCTGAGTGGAGTGGCTCTCAAGCTGGCTCAAGTTAACAATCACTGCTGCTTACAGAACTAGGTGGGGTATTCACTCACTCTGCAATGCAGGGACCACCAGTGACAACCACAGAGGAATGGTGAGGCACAAGACACAGGAGAGCAACAGTGTTAAACGCTCACAGTGCATCTGCCCACCTCATAAGCCAGGTCAATCCTCCAGAGCAGGACACAAGTGCACCATCCAGGGACCTCTCCTTCTTTGCCCTAAGTAGGAGAGTTCCCAGCAGAGGAGAACAAGTGCACTACAAGTTTATCTGTCTTAAGCTGAGAGAACGAGATTTCAGATGAGAAGGAACCAGTATAAGAACTCTGACAACATCGGCCAGGCGTGGTGGCTCACGCCTATAATGCTAGCACTCTGGGAGGCCAAGGCAGGAGGATCGCTCAAGGTCAGGAGGTCAAAACCAGCCTGAGCAAGAGCAAGACCCCCATCTCTACTAAAAATAGAAATAAATTAATTGGCCAACTAAAAATATATAGAAAAAATAGCCAGGCATGGTGGCGCATGCCTGTAGTCCCAGCTACTCAGGAGGCCGACGCAGGAGGATCGCCTGAGCCTAGGAGTTTGAGGTTGCTGTGAGGTAGGCTGACGCCATGGCAGTCTAGCCTAGGCAAAAGAGTGAGACTCTGTCTCAAAAAAAAAAAAAAGTACTCTGGCAACATGAAAAAACAAGCTGTTTCAACACCTCCAAAAGATCACAATACATCTCCAGCGATGGACCACAACCTAAAAGAAATTGTTGAAATGTCAGAGATGGAATTCAGAATATGGATGGCAAATAAGATGAATGGGATTGAAGAGAAGTTGAAAACCAACACAAAGAAGCCAAAAAAATGTTCCAGGACGTGAATTAAAAAAATGAAAAACTCATTAAAGAGATAGACAATATAAAAGATATAACAGAACTTAAAGAAATGAAAGAGTCATTAAGGGAATTTCAAAACATAGCAGAAGTCTTCAAAAACAGGCTACACCAAGCAGAATAAAGAATTTCAGAGCTTGAAGACAAGGCTTTCAAACTAACCCAGCCAATCAAAGATATAGACGAAAGAATGAAGAAGAATGAACAATCACTCAGAGAGGTATCGGATTATGCAAAGTGGGCCAATATAAGAATTGTAGGTATCCCTGAGGGAGAAGAAGATAAAGCAAAAAGCATGGAAAAACTATTCAAGGGAATTATTGAGGAAAACTTCCCTGGTATTGCCAAAGATTCAGATATCCAGATACAAGATGGTCATCGAACACTAGGAAGATTCATAGCAAGTAGGACATCTCCAAGACACATAGTCCTCAACCTGGCCAAAGTCAAAGTGAAGGAGAAAATTCTACAAGCTTCAAGACAAAAGCAACAACTAATCCACAAAGGAAAACCCATCAGGTTAAGAGAGGACTTCTCAGCAAAGATATTACAAGCCAGAAGGGACTGGGGCCCCATTTTTGGTCTTCTTAAACAGAACAATTTTCAGCCAAGAATTTTGTATCCTGCAAAACTGAGTTTCATAAATAACGGAGAAATAATAATTTTCCAGACAAGCAAACATGGAGGGACTTTGTCACTACTAGACGTGCCCTACAGGAAATACTCAGAACTGCATTATACATAGAAAAGCAAAATATATACCCACCCATGTAAAAACAACTGAAAATTAAAGCTCACAACTCTAATAAGGAAAACAAAAGAACAGGTATTATCCAGCATGATGAACAGAACACTATCCGATACATCTATACTAACACTGAACATGAACAGTCTGAATGCCCCACTTAAAACACACATACTAACTGAATGGATGAAAAAACATGCCCCCCCCAAGTATATGCTGTCTACAAGAAACACATCTAACTCACAAAGACTCATATAGACTCAAGATAATGGGAGAGAAAAAATATTCCACATAAATGAAAACAAAAAGTAAGCAGGTGTAACCATTCTCATATCAAATAAAATAAACTTTAAATCAACAGTGGTAAAAAAAAAAAACACAAAGATGGTCATTTTATAATGGTAAAGGGAGCAATTCAACAAGAAGACATAACAATCCTAAATATATATGCAACAAACACAGGAGCTCCCAGATTCATAAAGCAAATTCTACTAGAATTTAGCAAAGAAATAAATATTAGTTTATAATTGCCAGGGACTTCACCCCAGTGACAGAACTGGACAGATTACTGAAGCAGAAAATCAACAAAGAAACACTGGACTTAAATGGAACTCTAGAACAAAAGGACTGAACAGACATTTACAGAACATTCTACCCCAAAACTACTAAATATGCATTATACTCATTGGCACCTGGGACATTTTCCAAGATTGATCATATCTTAGGTCACAAAACAAGTCTCAACAAATTCAAAAAAATCGAAATCATACCATGTACCTTACCTTCTCAGACCACATGGAATAAAACCAAAAATCAATTCTAAGAGAAACACTCAAATCCATACAAAGTCATGGAAATTAAACAACCTGCTGCTAAATGATTCTTGGGTCAATGATGAAATTAAAATGGAAATCAAAATATTCCTCAAACTGAATGACCAGGGAGGCACAAGCTTTCAAAATCTATGGGATACAGCAAAAACAGTCCTAAGGGGAAAGTTCATAGTCTTAAATGCCTACCTACATCACAAAGACAGGAAGATCACAAATTAACAACCTAATGTCACATCTCAAGCAACTAGAAAAAGAAGAGCAAATCAAACCCAAAACTAGCAAAGAAAAGAAATAACAAAGCTCAGAGCAAAACTAAATGAAATGGAAACCAAAAAAAAAAAAAAGAAACAAAAATTTGGTTCTTTGAAAAGATAAACAAAATCGATAGACCATTAGCCAAATTAACCAGAAACAGAAGAGAAAGGACTCAAATGAGATCAATCAGAAATGAAAAAGGAGACATTACAACTGATACCACAGAAATACAAAATATCACCCATGAATACTACCAAAACCCCTACGCTCTCAAACTAGAAAACATAGAGGAAATGGATAAATTCCCAGAAACACATAATCTCCCAAACTTGGATCAGGAAGAAATAGAAATCTTGAACAAACCAATAACAAGCAGTCAGATTAAAGCAGTAATAAAAAAATCTCCCAACAAAAAGAAAAGCCCCAGACCAGATGGATTCACAGCCGAATTCTAGCAGACCTACAAAGAAGAACTGGTACCTATCCTACAGAAATTATTTTATGACATCAAGAAGGAGGGAATCCTCCCTAACTCATTTTATGAAGCCAGTATCACCTTGATACCAAAACCAGGAAAGGACCCAACAAAAAAAGAAAACTACGGATCAATATCCCTTATGAACATACATGCAAAAATCCTCAACAAAATACTAGCAAACTAAATTCAACAGCACATCAAAAAGAAAATTCACTATGATCAAGTGGGTTTCATCCCAGGAATGCAAGGATGGCTTAACATATGCAAATCAATAAACATGATTTACCACAAACTGAAGCAAAAACAAAGACCATACACTCATGGAGTATGGAGTATGGAGATTCCTCAAAAAAATAAACGTAGACTTATCATTTGATCTAGCAATCTCACTACTGGGTATCTACCCAAAGAAAAAGAAGTCAAAAAGAATCTGCACTCAAATGTTGGTGTAGCACAATTGCAAAGTCATGGAATCAACCTAAGTGTCCATCAATTCATGTGTAGACAAAGAAAATGTGGTCTATATATATACCATGGAGTACTACTCAGCTATAAAAAGGAATGAAATAATGTCTTTTGTAGCAACTTGGATGGAACTGGAGACCATTATCCTAAGTGAAGTATCTCAGGAATGGAAAACAAACACCACATGTACTCTCTAATAAGTGGGAGCTAAACAATGGGCACACATGGGCACAAAGAGACATAAAGGACATTGGAAGCCAAGAAGGTAGGAAGGTGGGAGGGGGTGAGGGGTAAAAACTTACCTATTGGGCACAATGAATACTATACTGGTGATGGGCACACTAAAAGTCCCAACTTAGGCCTTATACGAGGTATCCACATAACAAAAACACTTGAACCCCTTTAATATTTCTAAATTTAAAAAAAAAAAAAGATGCCCACTTTGGATAACGACAATGACCAGGCAGTCCCTCAAAGACAGAGCTCATATTTGAGCTCCCTGTCTGTCCATAAGGTCACAAGCTGAGCGCATCTCCAGAAGGGGAAGATGGGACTGCCAGGCATGCTTTTTATTGCTGCTTTCTATTTTCCACCAATTGCCCACTGGCTATCTCCTTATTCTGGAAATGCTTGAGTTAGAAACGCCTACTGTTGGGCAACGGGATCGTAAACTGAAACGCCAATGATGGTCTGTCCTTTTCATTGTCCAGGGAGCCTTAGGCTTTAGATAGCAAATAAAATAGCTCTGCTACAACACTTGGTTTGAACACATATTTGTCTCAATGCCATTCATACATTAGGGAGGAATTTGAGCATGACACAAATTTTGTGTCTGCTTATATACATTTCCTGCAGGAGACATACTAGGTGAAAGCATAAAACTGCACCCAGCTGAACCAAGTCATGTAGGAAAAGAAAAAACATACACATGCACTTCTTGAACACCTACCAGTTCACACATGTGCCAGGGCACCAGGCCCCTCCATGCCTGCTGTCACAGCTTCTCCTTGATTTCAGACAGCCTTCCTTCTACCCCTTCATAGTAACACAAACGCTGCAGCCCTGCCGACATCCACTGCCAAGCAAACTTCAAGTTCTTTTCAAGAAATGACACACTCATTGTGGTATTTATATGTCTCTTAGCCATTTAACATGTGTAAAACTGTGCTACTGTTTTTATTAGGTTTCTATCTTTTTCATATGTACCCTTGATGACGTTTTTGCACATTGTGCCTCTAACTCATTTTCCCCTTAAGGCCCTGTGGTTTTTATTGTGCAATTCTGTGTGACATGGTGACTTTTAGGAATGCATGTCACATTTTGGCAGAACTGGTTACACTGAGAAAACAAAATGGTAATAATAGCTTGTTTTTCAGGTTCCTGAAGCAACATGTTAGCATAAACCATCAAAAATCCAGCATGACATTTTAAGACTTCTTTTTTTCTCTCTTTCCTGCAACAAGACCATGTTGAATTTTGCCTTTGACCATCCTTCAATTACTCTAGCCCTTTCCATGAACTGCCTGGCCCAGTGTCAGGGTTGAAGGGCATCCCCAAAGGGTATGCATCTATTGCCATAAGCAGCCCGCAACCGTATCTTCAAACTTGCTAGCTCACTGCCTACAGGCGTTGCTGAAGTAGCAACCTGAAGGAGAACTGAACCAGATCAGGGTGATAATATCAGAACTTTAAAATCACTTCTGGCTAAAATTTTTACTGTCTGGGCTTTTTGGGAATCAGCTCAATTATTGTTCTTCTGCCCTGCAGATCCTCCTAGGTCTCAAGCCTGGTCTCCGGCATTCCCCTCGATCAATGAGGTGACTTCTCTCATACTCTGGTTACATCAAAGGGCTGAAAACTATTTATAAAAATTCTAAATGCACAGGGGTATGTGCACAGTGCATGCACTGAAGGTGGAATTAAGTTTTTTAAGGATTGCTACTACCTTGTCACCAGAAGAGCAAGACATGGCAAGGGAGTTTAATCCTCAGCAAACTTTCTCAGCAACAAACCTCCACGACTGTCCTTTTTCACATGACATCATAGACGTACTTATGAGTGAGTACAGTGCCACATTTTTGTGTGTGGTTAATGAACTCTGATTCCACAGGCTTTAAGAGTTATGCCTGGTTTACAGAGATAGGGCTTTAATCACCTAAGAAGCAATAGAGCAGAAATCTCAAGTATAGAGTACAAATAAATCCTGAAGTCAGACCACTGGGTTCAACTCACAACTTACCAGCTTGGTTACCTTAAGCAAGTTACTTACCCTTTCTGTGTTTTACCTTCCTCAGCTATCAAATGAAGAATAACGGCACCTGCCTCGTAATCTTACTGTGAGGAGTAAATGAGTTAATACGTGTAAAATACTTGGAACTGTGCTTAGCACAATAGTGCCAAAGAAGTATTTGCTGTTCTTACCATTGCACAAAAGAACCCAGCCACAACTCACCTCTGGTATACCAGAGCCACAGGCATATGGCGCAAATACACGCACCAGGGAGACAGCCAAAAATGCGAACAGCAGCGCCCACAGGATGTACATTAAGTAATTCAGAATGTAAGCACTGGCACCCTAAACAACAGACACAAAACAAGAAAGGAAACATGAGCCATAGCAGAAGTGAGCAATATACCCAACCCTACCCCCTCTGTCAAGACAACAAAAGCTTTGACAGCACTGGGCAGGTTTGGTCCCCATCCTATGTAAACAAAAAAGCCGGTGTTGGTTTTATCAGCTGTTGCTATTGCTACAGTCAGTACACACAAACAGCACACTGGGTGTTTCTCCAGGAGCTGTTTACACGTAGCTTCTACTGGGTGAAATCTCAGCAGTAATGGAAACCATGAATGATGCTTGGTTTTAATCACCACTCGCACCAGAGTTAATGAAATGTGGGACGCAGAAAATTCTGCCTTCGAGACCCTGGCAGATTTGTTTCGTCTTGTCTGCGGTGGATTGGTCTCGCTCAGCTTTCATTAAGGCCACACCCATACCACAACAAGCAGCTTCAGTGCCAATGAACAAGGGTTGGAACCGTATTTCAGAATATGCTCCTCAAAGTGTGGTCCGTGGACCAGTGGCGGCGGCAGCAGCATCGCCCGGGAGCATGCTAGAAGTGCTGACTCTCAGAACTCAGGCCAGAGCTGCTAAGTCAGACACTGTGGGTGGGGCCCAGCTAAGTGTGTTCTAACAGGCCTTCCAGATGGTTCTGATGCATGCTAACATTTGAGAGGCACTACTAGAGGAGAAAAGCTTGATCTCCTTCAGGATAATTCATTGAACCATTTATTCCAGATTACCTGATGTGTGGACAATGTTTTCTCAACCACACACACAGTCTGAGGCCTTTTAGGTCAAGGACCTGGTCTGCTGCGTGGAGGCCACGTTTCTCTAGGCCTTAGCTTCTCACCCCCATCTGGATTTCCCAAGTGAGGGGGGGAAAGAAAGAAAGGTCACCTACAAGTCAGGCCACAGCCATGGCCACGTGTGTGCCTATTAAATGCAAAAACACGTTCCAGGAGACTGTGCTGCCTTTACAAGCACGTATATTCACACCCTATGTGGTGAGAAATCGGACTGAGAAATACCTTTCACCCACTTAAATATGTACTTTTTGGGAGGCTAAAAATAACTTCTCACTCTTACTAACAATAATTCTTTGCATCAAAGAATAAATCTTAAAAACAGCTGAAAAGATGGACAACCATATTTCCCCAAAACACACATTGCAAGGAGAGAAGAAATAAAATGTGGCACGCAGCCAATTCTGCCTGCCCACGCCCATCAACCCAAGTACAGAATTTCTTTTTGGAAGTAATGGAGAGCACTGAGAACGTGTGAGATTTCAAGATCCCTGTCTACTTCTGAGATTTGAAGGAATTAATTTTCAATTCCACCGAGAAAGAGGTTTAGCAAAATGGCAAAGTGCATTCCAAATGTCTTCAGCTGTGGTAAGTCAGTCAGGCAAAAAAAAAAAAAAAAAAAAAAACCGGGGAAAGGAGGAGATGTATAAACAGATTACATACATCTTCCAAGAATGGTTCTAGCTCAAGCAAGCCTCACGTTACCCCTAATGTGAAGCTCGGCAGCCCGGCTCCCCCTCACCTGGCATTCTGATCCCTCAATGACCCACAGTCACTGTGAAACCACTGAGTTTGGTTAGAAGTTAACCCCTTCCTGAGCTAAGGTCTTTATAAAGATCGGAAATTCTAATTGCCATGATCCCTAGGTGTGTGGCTCAACACTGCATCTCCTGTGCCTGGGACATTCCCTTCAAGGAAAGCCCAGAACATCCCCTGAAATGTGCTTGTAAAATGCAATGGAAGATGATAACTAAAACCACAGTGAGGTAGCACTTCACACCCACTAGGATAGCTATACTCAAAAACAGACAATAGCAAGTGTTGGTAAGGATGGGAGAACTCGGAACCCTCATTCACTGCTAGCGGGCGTGTGTAATAGTGCAGCCACTTTGGAAAACAGTCTGGCAGGTCCTCAAAAAGTTAAACAGAGTTCCCATCTGACCCAGCAATTCCTCTCCTAGGTATATACCCAAGAGAAATGAAACATATGTCCACACAAAAACTTGGACACAAATGTTCACAGCAACATTGTTCATAATAGCCAAAAAGCAGAAGCAAGTGACGAACAGATAAATAAAATGTGACATATCCATACAACAGAATGTTATTCAGCCACGTACAAGAAGGAAATACTGATTCATGATACAACACGCAGGAACCTGGGAAACATCATGCTAAGTGACAGAAGCCAGGCACAAAGTCCACATATCATATGATTTTATTTATACGAAATGTCCAGAAGAGACAAATCTATAGAGACAAAAAGTCGATCCGTGGTTGCTTAGAGCCGGTGGATTGGGGGAGCGTGGGAGTGACTGCTAATGAGCACAGGGGTTGGGGGCAGTGATGAAAGTGTTCTAAAATGAGATTGAGGCGATGGGTGCACAGCTCTGTGAATATACTAAAAGCCATTGAACTGTACGTTTTAAATGGGTGAACCATATGAACTGTAAATTTTATCTCACTAAAGCTGTAACTTTTTAAAAAAAGGATAACTAACCTTTTCCTCCCAATTAGAAGGTAACTAACCCTATTTGTTCAGCATGATCAACAAACCACCTTTGCTAAGAAAAATAAAGCCAAACATGAGGCTTTAAAAGACACATATTAATACATACTGTGCACAGGAAACAATGGAGGAGGGTTTTCCAAGTGAGGTTTGAGGGGTAGCATGAGCTAGAACAAAGAAAGCCATATAGCATCAAGCCGTGCACTATGATTAGAACAGACACTTGAAACTGAAATCACAGACATTCCCAAATCGCCCGGCAGCATTCTAAAGTACACGTGGAATGGGGACCTGCCTGACACCCACCTCCGACTGATTCACCAGCAGCTCTGACCATTTCTGCCACAGGGGACACTTGTCCCTGTCCTCAAAAGTGGTCTCGTTGGAAGTCCAGCAGCACTGCTCGTGGCTGTACCAGAAGGCAGACAGGCAGACCCCTTCCTTCAGATCCGTCATCCAGTCAACAGCGAGATCGATGACGCCAGCCAGAGTGCCTGGAAGAAGAGTAATTGCCCCACGACGTGACAAGGAGAACAGCAACCTGGTGGCCGCACAGGAGCACTTCGGCAACGAAGGCCCAGACACCAGAGCAGACAGTGAATGGGATGGGAACTGCCACTTACACAGGAAGCTTCTTTCATTGACCCTGAGTCACTTGAACCTTTACGGTGTGGCAAGGCAGTGGCAGCCCAGTGAGAGACGCAAAAGGGTTCAGTGGCTTCAGTCAGGTAGGGGAGAGAGACATCGGGTTTACACTCTGATCTCAGGCCCTGAGGCCAAGCAACTTTTGAAACTCGTCCCTTTCCAAATTTTTGAAACACGGAATACATACCATAAAAGACACAACCCTCTCAACAGCTGGGACGGCATCCTGGAATCACACACGTTAATGTTAATGCTTCTCAGGGAGACACGATAATCCAGTCAAAGTGAAGGCATGACGACTGTGATGGCCTCACATCATAAATGAGTGAGGTCTTGCCACCAAATGGGAAGTGCACTTGGGAAAACCCTGTTTATTAGAACTTTCTGTATTTTTAAAATTCTGGTTAAAGGATCATGGGTCTATATAAGTAAATAATTACTTCAAACGCCAACAGAAGTGGGATAAAATAGAATGTGTGATTGAGTGGGCCACAAAAGGCTGCCTTGGGTCTCTTTCCAGAATAACCCATTCTAGCTTCTTACAGAGGCAGAGAATGCTTTTGGGCTCTGATTTTTTCAGACTTTTTACTGGATCCTTATTATAGTATCGATCCTGTGCCCGCATTCCCACCAAAGGCGCCCACGCACCGTCGGCGCTCACCCTCCCTCCTCTCCAGTCTTTACGTGGGAAGCTGCCCAGCTCAGCTCTACATCGCCTTCCTCCTTAGGCCGCCTTCTCCCAGTTCCCCTTTCTGTATCCCCAACCTCTCCTTTTCTGATGGCTCATTCCCATCAGCATTTAATCACTAAGAAAAAAATCCAATCTTCCCTGGTCCACTTCCCCCCGCCAGCCACCATCCTCTCTTCCCTTCTCCTCCCGGCCTCACTTCCCTTCCGCCCAGTCCCCCCCTCAGCCCACCAGGAGATGCCTGCGCAGCTAAGGGCAATGGCGTTTGCTCAGTCCTCATCTTCTGGAACAGGATCAGCCAACTACAGCCCCCAGGTCAAATCTGGCCCACCACCTGTCTTTGTAAATAAAGTTTTACTAGCGCACAGCCACACCGTTCGATTACATGGGGTCTGTGGCCACTTCTATGCTGCAATGGCAGAATTAAATAGTTGAGACAGAAACCACATGGTCCACAAAGCTGAAAATATTTACTCTCTAGCCCCTTGTAGAAAGTTTGCTGACCCTAGTTCCAGACCTCTCAGCATCATTTGACACTGCTGACCATTTCGTCCTTCTAGAAACACCTCTTTCCATGGCTTCCACAGCATTATACTCTCCTGGTTTTTTCCTACCTCTCTAGTTTTCTCTGTCTCTCCTGATCTTTCCTACTCCTCTCCTCAACTTATAGAAGGTACATTTCCTCAAAGCTTGACCCGAAACCCTTTTCTCTTTTTACACTGTACTCTCAACCCTGGCAACCTTATTCATGTCCTTCTATTTACCACTGAGCCTAGCTATGCCTTTTCCAGACACCTAGAACCCCCTGCCTACTGCAGGATCAATGACTACTAGCCCAGCTGCCAGCCTCCAATGCCCACGGCAGACATCACCAATCAACTGTGACACTCTCTACTGGATTCGTCTTCACAACCCTTTTGACATGACCATGGCAGACACCACTAATCCATCATGACACATTTGTGTGGACTCACCCTCCCAAACCTTTTTAACGGAGCCACAGGCAGTCAAAGCCAATGAACAGGAATTGTCAAAGGACACGAGTCTGTTTGCTTTCTTGGGTCTCCTGGATATCTCCACTCCAACTCATTGCATCCAACGCTGCACTAAGTATCCAGCGTTGTGCTAGCTGGGAGAGAGCCCGCCATCTAAGTACAGTCCTGTGCAAACTAGAAACCTGGGTAGGCATCCCCCTTCCAGACTACCCCACATCCCAGCAACTCCACCTCTGAAATCTCTCGACTCACTCCACCTCCCACCTTCCCCACCTGGGCTGCCATGCAGACCGCCATCTTGGAACGGCTCCGTGACTTCTCCACACTGTGGCCAGACAGGCTTTCCAAAATGCCAGTCTGACTCGGGCCACTTCCCCATGGAAAAGCCCTGCCACAGCTGCCCATTATTCTTGAGAGAACACCCGAGTCCTCACCATAGCACCAACCCTGACAGCCAGCCCCATGTATAGCTCCAGCTTCATCTTTTCCCTCACTAACCCCTGCACCCCACCTGCTCCATGTTCCTGAAATGTGCCAGGCTCTCCTCTCTGCACCATCTCAGCAAACATTGTCTTTCCCCCACCGGGCACTCCCCTACTTATCTTCCAGATTCCAGCATTTATATTAATATCACCTCCTTCGGGAAGCCTTCCCTGATTGCCTAAGTCTGGGTTAGGTGTACTTCCCAGACATTCCTGTGGCTGCCTGTCCTTCCCCAACACCACACCTCTCATACTCTGACATCACAATTTGCTAGATATATATGTTCGTACTTCCACTGGCCTATAAGTGGCGGGGGGAGAAGTTTCATTATATAGTTTTCATGCCACAGTGGGGGTCAGGCCAGGCATCCAGGCCCTGTGCCCACTCTAAGTGGGCAAGGACCCTATCTGCCTTGTCCACTGTTGTATTCATGTCAAGTACAGAGTTGGAGCTATATATCCTTGTTGAACGAATGAGGGCAGTAAATAGATGACTGAAAAATCAGAAAACTCAGGCTCAGTCATTCATTCAAGGGATATTTCTTGAGCACATACTCAATCTGTGCCAGTTAGTAGTCCATGCCCTGGGGATACAGCAGTGAACAAAGCAAACCCAAGTCCCTGCCTTTGTGCAGTCGTACCTTATAGCTGGGAGAAAGACACTAGACAAAATAAGCAAGTAAATTAGAGGCTCTGTTAAAAGGCGGTAAGTGCTAGAGAGAAAACATAGCCCATTACATAGGTGCAGCCATCTCAGAAAACAGTCTGGCAGTTCCTTAAAAAGTTAAACACAGAGTTACCATTTGACCAAGCAATTCCACTCTTAGGCACATACCCAAGAGAAATGAAAACATATATCCACATGAAGACTTGTACACAGATGTTCATAGCAGCATTATTCAAAATAGCCAAAAAGTAGAAACAACCCAAATACCCATCAACAGATGAGTGGATAAACAAAATGCTGTCTATCCAAATAATGAAATAGTACACGGCAATAAAAATCGAATGAGGCACTGATACGTGTAATTTAACAAGTGAACCTTGAAAACATTATGCTTTGAAAGAAGCCTTGAAAGAAGTTAATCACAAAGACCACACCTCGTAAGATTCCATTTATGTGAAATGTCCAGAATAGGCAAACCTTTAGAGACGGAAAGCAGGTGAATGGTGGCCTAGAGCTGGGGCTTGATAGCTAAAAGGTACAGGGGTTCTTTTGTGGGGGTGACACAATTATTCTAAAACTGATAGTGGTGATGGTTGCACAACTCTATATATAAATACACTAAAAATCACTGAATTGTACACTTTAAATGGGTGGACTGTATGGTATGTGAATTATTTCACATAAATTTCAACATTATGTAATATTGAATATATTATATAATTCAATATTGAATATACTTAAATAAAATTGTTACAACCATACAGTGGGTCAAGGGATGAGACTCAGAGAGGGGATGCAATTTTTTTTTAATTTTGCATACGAGGCAGGTTTTAACTTTTTTAAAGGCAATTAAATAATGAAATACTTAATTACAAATATAAAAGTACATATAGTTAGTCTCATTAAGTTAGATCTATTATTAGCTATTTCCTGATTTATTTTTTTAATTGACAGATAACATTGTAACATTGCAACATGATGTTTTGAAGTACACATGCCTTGTAGAATGGGGAAAGACATTTCCTAATTTAAAGTTGGAAACTAAAACCCAATAAAAAGAAATCATATGTACTCAAAGGGTTTTCTCCAGATCCAGAATGCTTGCTTCAGCCCAGAGGGCCTGCACAAAGGCAGCTGAGCAAACACTGCCCCCTAGCGGCAGCAAGCAAGAATGTAATATTTAACTTTTCGTGAGCTCTTTCCACAGGCTCTGGTAATGCCGAATTTGGAAATATCAATAGGACAAGCAAAGTAGGAGAGCTCATTACCTTGATCTCTTTTTACTTTTTGAAATTGACAGATAAAATTCGTGTCTATTTATGGGGTATGTCGTGTTTTGATTTTATGTGTACATTGTAGAAATATTCAATCAAGCTAATTAACATCTCACCAATTGATCATTTTTGTGGTGAAAACGTTAAAAATATAATTTAGCAATTTAGAAATGTACATGATTATTAACTGCAGTCACCATGCAGTGCAAGCGCTCACTGAAACTTATCCCTCCAGTCTAATTGAAACTTGTACCCTTGATCAACACCTTCCCTCTCCCTAATTTTAGAGAAGGTGGTCAAGGAATCCCTCGAATGGAAGATGACATTTGAACAAAGGCCTGAAGAAGGTGAGGGAGGGGTCTTGCAGATATCCAGGGGCAAGCTGCAATGATCACCCAAATTCCATTCTTATCCATTCATTCATAATCCCACTGTTTCCACCCGATCTTCCTGGCTGAGCGCGGCCAGCCGTCCTCAGCTTTGTTCCGTGGTCCAACAGTGACACCCAGTGGTGACTCCTGATAAATGCCCTGCCGAGGAGCTGCCGCTGGGCCTCTCCACGAGAAAGTGAGACTATAACCGCCAGGGTGCCGCTGAGGGGACGCAGGCCAGGCAGAGGACGCCGGAGCCCTCCCCACGGTTAATCCAGCAGGGAAGGGGAACGTGAATGGGGCACAGCTCGCCGGCTCCCCTTCAAAGTGCATTCAGGTCAAAAGAACAGGAGGCCGCTTCGTTTTTGATATCACACCATTCACGCCCTGCTGCTGTGCCCGAGGGCTCTCCTCTCTCCAGCGGTCCTCACCCCTGGCTGCAGTTACAGTCACACAGGGGACACGGGAGGGGGCTCTACTCAGTGCCAGGCGTTCTCTCTAGAGATGCTGTTTAAGTAAAACCTGGGCAGCAGTATATATTTTTTTGACCAAGAACTGATAGACATCAAGCTGCTAGTGAAGCCAGCTGGTCAAAATCACTTTAGAGTTAGCCCAATCAGGCTCCTAGATTAGTGAATAAATTTCTGCCGCGCCGTTCACTCAGGCAGCCACCGGAACATCTATTCTGAGTTTCTTGATCTACCCTATTTACTTCTCCTGCCTAGGAGCCAAGAATAATGATACACGGTAAGGTTTTATAATCTATACTAAATAAGGACATTAAAATTCATAGCAAACTCCTACCCTAACCACCTTCAATAGAAACAGTCGAGCAAAATTGGTGACCGAACACCACGTGTCAGCAAAGTCTAATTCCCTGCCCTGGTTGCTGCCACTGTATGCTGGGAAATGCCACTGGGGGAGGAAGGACAGAATCAGAGAAATGGGAGAACAGCTGCTGGAACTAGTAGGAAAGGACTCTTCCTCCAAGCATTCCTCTTGGCTTTTTATGGGATGCCAAGGCAGGCGAGGCAGAAGGAGTCCTTCCCTGGCAACCATGCCCCTCCTACAGTCACCTACGCAATAAATGAAACATCCCCTGGAAATGGAAATCCCCTGTAATCACAAATTTATATCCATACTCCATTAGCATTCTTTCTTGGAGCACTTATTATACATATTCTGCCTGTATTACAGTCAATTCCATGATCAAGTCTGCTATGGAACTGAACTGCCATGTTCTTATATGTAAGGGCTCTCTCCAGCATGCTCAAGTTTTTATTCTTAGACATTAACCTTCACAATTTTCTAAAAGGAAATAAGTTTCAGGAAATAATTTCCAGTAAGAACTGGTGTGTTTGATATTAAAAAGACAGGGTTTCCCCTCTAAATATTTATCCATTTACTCTGGAAACATCTACTGCTGGAAAACATGGTGTCAGCACTAAAAAAAAGGAAGGGTACAGAGCCGCTGAGGGTCAGAACAATGCAGGGACTGGGCCTGCCTCAGTCCTATGGGTGTCTAGCATCATTCTGAGTGTCACAGGATACTTACAACTCATCCCAGGGCCGGCCAGTAGTAGTAAAAGACAATCTCGAATGTTGTTTTCTTACTAGAGGTCAAAATGGTCTCCTATTTTGTTGTTGGACATAAGCAAGTACAGTAGAGTGTAAAATGTGTGCTTTCAGTAAAACGCGGTACAGTGATAAACCTTTGCACTGCTGGGAAAGGGCCGAGAAGCTCGACGATGACAGCTCTCCAGAAGCCCATGCGTGGGCCCATGCCTTGGGTGTGCCTTATTGATGACATATTTTGTTAAATATTATACATGGTCATGTATGTTGCTCTTAGATATTTCAGGTAACAAATCCCTTGCATGGGGGTCAAAGAGAAACACTCCATATTGTGAATGTCATCGCAAAGGTCGTGGGGTTTCAGCATCTCCAGCTTGTCTCAGGAGCACCGCGTGCCCGCCCACATACCTGCCAGCAGGCCGATGAGCAGCATCACCACCCATCCTGACCAGGCATCCAGCAAACTCTTGATGAACTCCCACAGCGACTCCTTGCTCTTGTTGGTTATCTAGAAACAAAGCAGACACAGTAGCTCCTCTGAATACGTTTTCCAGTTCATGCTTCTTTCCCTGAAACTGTTTCCTTGGGAAACAGGATAATTGAAAAAATAAAACGAATGTAATCAAGTCACTAAATTATCCCATCACATTATTCTTTCAGTAATGTCCCACAATCACAAAATGCACTTTCTAGTTCATAGGGCAGTAAAGATGCCGTAATAGTCCCCAAAGAAACAGAGCACAAAAAAATTCACTTCATAAAAAAATACACTAAACGTGATTTGATCTTTGATTATTTAATACCCATGCTGAAGGGGGACGGTGGTCCCCAAAATGGGGACACCAGATAGGAGTTACTATCTAACTTACATCGTTAGGTCTGTTCATTAAAAAGCCTCTTCAACAAAGATTTCATCTCCTACTTTGGCATTGCAGGTTAAATTTGAGCAGCGTGAATTTAGAATTAGCTAGCACAGATCACGTACGTCTACCACAGACGGACCCATCTGCACACACTACGCACACTGTGAGAACAGCCCTTGCCTCCTTGTGCTCACAGAATCCTACTGCCCTGAGATCACTATTCCCCTCACAGCCCTTTAGAGCAGAGGTCAGCAAACATTTTCTGTAAAGGGCCAGAGAGTAAATAGTTGGGGTTTTGCAGGCCAAATGGTCACTGCTGCAACTACTCAACTCTGCAACTGTAGCATGAAATGAGCCATAAACAATATGTAAATGAATGGGCATGGCTGAGTTCTAATAAAACTTTATTTACAAAGCAAGGTGCCAGCTGGCTTTGGCCCCAGGGCCATAGTACAGGCTGAGCCCTGCTCTGGAGTGCAGGCCACCCCACCCACACGGCCCTGAACCTCACCCCTACACACCTCTCTTGCTCCTTCCCACCACCCTTCAGGAAATAACCCAACACAGTCACACTCTTCTCAGCACCCCTCGTCCTCCTGTGGAGCAGCTCTTCCAAGGTCATCGACACACCCTACCTGACCACCCCTTGGAAGATGACCCTGGCAGCAGCCCCTCCTTGACTCTCTCTCCTCCTTTCACTGGGCACACTCTTGGCCGGTCCCCCTCCCCTGTCCCTCGTAAATGATCCCAAAGCACCTGATATATAAACTTTATTGTGGCCCATTAAAGTATATGTATGACTGCCGACTAGAGGCTAGGCACTATAATGTGTGCTTTCATGTATACACAATCTCATTTAATCTTCAGGTATAATGACCTCCATCCTCATGGATGAGAAAACAGGGTCCAGAAATGGCACCCCCCGAGTCCCCTCCTTACCCTCCATACCACATTCCCTCCATAAGACACAGCCTCCCACCCAGAGCGCCTGGTATCATAATGATCTGCTCATATCTCTGCCTCTCCCACCAGCCCTCCTCTTCCTCAGAGCCTAACCCAGTACATGACACACGATCCTAAGCCCCAGCTCAGTAACTTGAATGAAAGCATGGTGTACCATCTGCAGGGATCCCCTTCCATGTGTCCTCTCAGAGTGCCACCTACCTTCCTGTGTCTGTCGGTATCCCGTGACTTTTCCCTCAGCCAGTCAATGGTGTGGAAGTCTTCATACGTCCCCACATCAGGGAACGGCTCATCGAGGAAATCCATCAGGTTTCCAGAGCCACTCATGGCTCCTGCACTGACCATGCTAGTTACACCTGGGGAGAAAAGCGGTCATTAAAAAGGTAAGCGGCACATCTCCACGACATCATGGCAGAGGAGTAATCCACTTGCTCTATTTTCTTGTATGAGAAAAAATTATTTCAGCACAGGCATCTCTGCTGGGATGAAATACAGACACAGTCAATTCTCATAATTCATGGAAGTTATGTCCTGTACAGTCACCTCAAACACTGAATTAGCAAATACTGAACCACTGATCCTAAGAGAATACACGGTTAGGTTTCTATGAGCCTCTGGTCACATTTTCATCAACCTATCAATACATAACCTTGTCTTATGTGTTTGTGTTTAAAGATACCCTATTTAATATATATTGTTGATTCACTGACATTGAACTCGTAGCCAACAGCACTATGACTCATGCCTGAACGAAGCTTCTCTAACACATGTATCTTCTCCATAAAACACGGCACACAGCCTTCTTACACATAAGAACATGAGACAGCATTCCAGCACTGCATTTGAGGGCCATTTTAAACACAAAATCACCAACAAAAAACCCCACAAAAATGTCAAAAATGTGGCACTAAACAGAACACAAAAAGGACATTCATTTACACTCAAGAGAGTGGAAACAAGGAGGCAGGGCATCGCCTTCTTAGACTTCAGCCCGGAA
This sequence comes from Lepilemur ruficaudatus, assembly GCA_963574885.1. Taxonomy (NCBI): domain Eukaryota; kingdom Metazoa; phylum Chordata; class Mammalia; order Primates; family Lepilemuridae; genus Lepilemur; species Lepilemur ruficaudatus. The sequence goes on along the minus strand of CAUYRT010004825.1, from coordinate 6,517 downwards.
CGTGCGCTTCCGGCCAAACTTTTTGCCAACTCTACACATGCATGTGTCCATAAATGACCTCGAAAACACCATGAGTACTGATTTGGGCGTTACAAATAAATTTTAGTAAGTAGGCAAATTTGAAAATTAAAATGAGGAGGCTGAAGGGAAAAGTGGGGCAAAGAGGGTTCAAATAATTGCAACAAAACTGATAGTTGCTTCCCACGTGAGATAATGCGGACCACTCAGGCAGGCAGCCTATGTGGTTGTCATCATGGATATTCAAGATGTACAGCGATGGCAGAGTGAAAATGCTGGCAAGACTCTTAATCAGTTGGTGGCAGCCAAGGCAATCTGCAGATGGCAGCTGCCCTCTGCATCAGTGGGCCACCATGGAGATGGACAAGGGATGGAGGACGACCTGCCACGAGCCATGCAAAGTTGGTGGCATACTGCCCTGGGTAAGGAGCTCCACATGCAGATGCTCATTTTTAATTTATCTTAAAATATAGTCAAAATGGCTCCTGCTGCCAGGGCAGTAGCAAAGTTGAATGTCTCTTCCCTTTCTGTCTAGGATAATTCTACATCCCTATTCCAGCTCCCCTTACCTGGAAAACAATAGCAAATGAACTGACACATCTCCCATGTTCTCCCGCCATCAGAGCTTGATTTACAGCTTGCATAGGAGATAATTTGAGATGTAGAAAATGCTTTGCAGCAGGACCTGCGCTCACCAACAAGTTAGCAGAAAAAATAATACACTCTGTTACAGAGACAAGAGGTTGGAATATGCACTAAATAAAAATTACTTTGGCAAAGAGCATGGAAATTTGAATTATAGGATGAGGACCACAAAAGTGCTGAAATAAATGGTTAAAAAGTTGAAGGATGGTTATAAAAATACAGGCTTCTGTCATTGCTTATGCATTTATGTATCTGGAGGACTCAGCCATGAACTGATGAAACTGCATTTTAATCAAATTGAAGAGTCGCTATGGGCAAAGTAGGGTAATCACCTTACAAGTAATAAAGTGGCCACAGCGATTGATTTATTGACCATCTGTGCAACCCAGCTGCTTTAAAACTTTAAAAGTTTTGAGGTTTGAGCTGTGCCAAGTCAAAAACGATACCCGCTGATGAGTACCCAGGGAAGAGTCACGTTGCATAGGTCAGTAGCAACCAATAACATAGCGAATAATATAAGGGAAGGAGTAAAATTAGAAAGCAAAGACTTCATTTCTCATTTCTACACAAACAAAATGATAATAATCTTATTATATGTGGCAAAGAAAATCTCTGACGGGAAAAACAAGATGACAGGCTATTGACCCTCAATGCAAGCCCTCGTCAGAGAAAACAGCAGATGGAAGAACTGCAGAGACTTGGACGGTCCACTAAAAAGGAGTTGCTACCACCTGAGATTCAACCATATCTCTAGTCAAGCAACTACTCCAGGCAATAATGCTTGAAACGAAAAGTCCCTTTGCAGAACAATTACACCTTTAAATTTTAATGGCACAGGTAGTGGTTCTAAGGCAAATAAACAGGAGCTGATCAGCAGAGCCTTGGGGCAGGGGTTGGGGAGCTTCCCTGGGATGTGTCCTTGGGGTCCCAGAAGGAAGTGCTGGCATCACTTCTGAGGCTGGGGTTAAAAGATCATCTAGGTCCAACTGACCACAGATTCAGGAGTGAGCCCAGCCAAGATCAGCCAGCCTTGGCCCAATCCAACCTGTAATGGTTAGTGTTCTAAGCCATTGCACTTATTAAAGGAGTCATCATGCAACAGCACTGTAACAGAGGATAACAGGTGGAATGTATTTGGGCTCTGAGGAAGAAGAGAAAAGGGTCTGTGGAAGACATGGGGCAGGGACAGCTAGGTCTTTTGTCCAATACCTCAAGGCAAGAAAGTATCTGTAGGTTTGGTCTGTAAGCATGAAGACCCCAAGAGGCCAGGGTCAAAGTCTTCAATAGCAGGTGGTAACAACAGATCCTGTCCAGTAAAACTCACTTTACCCAGGGCCCAACAAAGATAAGCATGTGTTAACTATGATAGTATCAATGATGCAATTTATGGCTTTGATGTTGAAAGCAACTCTGAATGGGCTGGCTCGCCCTCAGAACAAGGAATCCGTACCATTTAAAAGAAACCTGGACTTCTTTTTTTTTAAATTTTCTTTTTTTTAGGCTAGTCAAGTGAAGCAGTGGGAGTGGAGAAGGAACAAAGTAACTGTAACTGGTTGTGATCAATTAGCTGTAAACACCACTGCACTCGGACCAGCGGGAAACCTGGACTTTAGCGGGAAACCTGGACTTTAAATAGTTGGGTGTTGGCAATAACAACATGGGTTCTAGAAGATGAAAGAAAATAGGAAATCACCCAGATCAAGAACAAGAAGGATGGATTCTAAGCATAATCAAGGCATGACTGACTATAGAATAAGCCACCGCAGCCTAATCGTAGTTATCAGCATGTCTGACCAAAACATCAGGCAGAAACCCATACCTTTGAATGTGCTGTTCCTTCTACCTTGAAGAGCTTTCCTCTCCTCTGCCTAGAAAGCTCCTATTCACCCTCCAGAACCTCGTTCTGTTTCATCCCATCTGTGCAACTTGCATTAATTTCCCCAGAGAGAGTCCTGGGGGCGTCCTCCTTAGCCATCCCAAAGCAATCTGGACCAGAACTCCAAATCGCATTATGGCAACAAGTCTCTTCTCACTGCACTGTGACCTCTGCAGTCATGAACAATGACTTCCTCATTTCTGCATCTCCATCGCTGTTCCTGGTATGTAGTCAACGTTCCATAAAGTGTTTTGAGTTAATTTAAATGCGTGCATATCACTAAACCACTTGGGCAACAAAGGCAAGGCCCCCATTACAGAATTTTTATAGGCTCCATCTATATAACCACCAAAAATGTCTAAGTCTCAGTTTTATCACAAATAGGATAAACAGACTTTTTAGAACGTGTAAGAGACAGCCTAGAACAAAGAAGAGCAAAGAGAATGGGTTTGTCAGCGCAGCCCCTGCTCAGTTCAGGGCAGTCCCAACCAGTCCCCCCAGGACATCCTCGGGATGATTTTTGAAGACTTCAGACTCTCAGAACAGGATGGCAGGAGCCACCACAATCATCCCAAGAAGTCCCTGACTCTGTGCCCAGGGCCTCCAGGAGCACTCCCATGTACAGAAAGCATGGAGAACAGCTTTCCAAAAACTCTAGTCTGTATCTTATTTTGAGTTAATAAATTAGCTTTTGGGCTTACACCAAAGTATCTTAACAGTTTTCAGTCCATCCTCTTAAGCCTGATTGGTTCTGCTTCCCAGGGAAACCCAGACTTCTGAACTAAGGACCAGGCCACATGCAGGAGTGACAGTCCCAACTTATGGCCCACCGCGGGGCTCTGCCTGAGCCTTAAGCTTTCTGTGCCAGTTTCTTTATATGTAAAACTGGTATAGTAATAGTACATACCCCTCACACACACGAAGGTTGAGTCAACATAAGTAAAGCACTCAGAATAAGTACTATGTAGCTATTCTTTTGACAGCAGAATTTTGTGTGTTATGCCAACTCCTTTGAGAAGAGTCTAGGAGAAATGTGGTAAGTTGTCTTCCCCTCTGCCTCTGAGGTCACAAAGTTGCTGTTCTTTGCACCTGCAGTGCAGAAAGCTGTTTGCCAAATCTCGGATCCACAGCTGACTTTGCCTCTATCCAGCTGGGGGACAATGGAAAAGGGTCTCCTGACTGCCATGGGCCTCAGTCTTCTGATCTGTAAAATGAGTGGTCCAAGGACCCTTCTAGCTCTGGAATTCTGTGACTCTGATTGTAAAAAGAGCTCAATGGCTTGAATACACACTGTCAGGTGAAGGGGCTCAAAAGTAATCTTTCTCTGACCTGTGAGTCAGTTTTCATAATGGTCTATAATTCATCTTTCCAGAAAAAAGCAAAATCTGTTTGTACTTAAGGGCCCAGAAATCACAGGGTTCACCATATTGGAGTAATTATCAGGTTCAAGCTCAATGAAGTAGTGATAGTAGCAGCAGTAATAGCACCTGACATATAAATAGCCCTTCATGTTTCTCACAGTGTTTCCTTACACTCTATTTCATTTCCAAAAGTCAGGAAGTGAGCATTGAGCAGACCCAATGGACTAATGAGGCATGTTCCTCTTTGCTGACCCCTAAAGGTTTCTGGGTCAGTCTCTGACCTTGAGAATCTGAGCCCCAGCAAGAGACCACTGTCAGGAAGAACATGTGTCACTAACTTGGTCAGAGATGTGGTACAGGGAGACCAGGGCTGGGACCTCCACCTATTGCTATTATCTGAACGCTCAGGGCAGGGTGGCTGGGAGCAGCCAAGCCCCACATGGATTGGGTAGGGACTATGGGAAGGAACCCTCAAGCTCTTAACAGCAGCCTGGGAGTGCAGCTGCAGGTCAGGCAGACTAAGAGCATAGCTCCAGATTGAGCAGCTTATTTCTCTCAGCCTGAACCAGCTGGGCTAAGCACAATTTCTCTGCCCTTTTTTCCTTACAATACCACTGTGTATGTCCTGTTATTGTAACCATAAAAATAACACAAGCTGTATCACTTATCTATGGCTGACACCAAAACACAGTGGCTTAGACAGTAACAATCATATCTTTATCTCTCCTGGTACTGGGGTTTGACTGAACTCAAGTAGACCATTCTAACCCAGGGTATTTCATGAATTTTCAGTCAGACAAGGGCTGGGGCTGCAATCCTCTGAAGACTTGTTTACTCACACATCTGGTGCCTGTGCTGGGAGATTCAACAGGTGGACACTAGAACCGCTGGGGCTCCTCGGGCATCTCTCTCTCTCCATGTGGCATCTCCATGTGGTCTCTCAAGCATGGTGACTTTGGGTGGCACAACTTCTTACCTGGAGGCTCTGGGCTCCAAAGCAAGTGCATCGAGAGACAGCCCAAGTAGAAGCTGTACCAGCTCGCATTGCCCAGCCTCAGAAGCAGGCAGCTTTGCCACATGCTATTCATTAAGGCAGTCACAAAAGCCCACCCAGATTAAAGGGAGAAGAAGTAGACTCCACCTCCTGATGGGGGAGTGGCAACATTCTAGAAGAGCATCCAGAAGTCAGAAGTATCACTGTGGCTATTTTTTTTAAATGCAACCCATCAGCAACTTACAAAAATCCTAGCAAATACAGAAAACTATCGAGAAGAAACAAGGATTACCTGTTCTCATACCCTAGAGAATTGCTGTGACACATTGGCCTATTTTCTTCATGGATATACTGTACAACAAATTGGCAGTATAGCGTATCTGCTTCTGTAATATTGTGCTTTTCCCCTCTATATTCTGCACGTTTATCACAAGAGAGGCAGCACTGCATATTGGTTAAAAACAAAGACTCTGGAGCAGCACTGCTTGGGTTCAAACCTCAGCTTGGCCACTTTTTAGCTATGTAACCTCAGGCAAGTTGCTAAACCTGACTATGCCTCAGATTCCCCATCTATGAAGTGGGGATTGATGGGGATTGTAAAAGCACCTGCCTCAGGGTATTGTGACAAAGACTGAACTGACATTAGAAAAGCACTTTGAGCCTGGCTTGTGGTTAGTGCTTCATGAATGTTTGTTAAAACAAAAAGCGTGCTTCATGAAAACACACTTTTCCTTACCACCCTGCATGTTGCCTCATTATAAAGTTTATCTGATCACCCTGCTAGTGTCTGTAGCTGACACAGGGACCTGATGGACCCCAGTTCTGCTCAGGGAGACCACAATAGTCCAACTGAGCTTTTGGGGAACCTTCTGTGGATTGCTGTTTACCAAGAATCAGTGAGGCCATTCATATATGAATCTATACCTGACTTTTTAAATATCTTACCCTAAAAGCTCCTCAAAAGCATTTACATTTATTAGAGACTGTTTTCTTTCAAATCTGAAATACCACTATTCAAAGTGGCAAGACCAGTAACCGAGAGATTGGTGTGATTCCCCAGTCTGGCTGGCTGATCTCAGCTGACCCTCACCACCCCCCTCTCAAAAGCCCAGGTCCTAGAATGGGCCATTTCTCAGGTGATGCCCAGCACGTGACACAGAGACTGAAACTGAATACCAGCCCCTTTCACCTTCTCAGGGACAAGCCAATCTTTTTTCATTAATCAAACTATTTGTCTCTGCCACAGATAATATTTAGGTCTGTGGGACTTTCCAGAAATTTCAGAGCTATCTTTGCTGCCAGATGTTTTATCAGTCATTACAGAGCATAAAATCATAAGAAATATACTCTGGGCTGGGTGCAGTGGCTCATGCCTTTAATCCTAGCACTCTGAGAGGCCGAGGCACTCTAGCTCCGGCAACAGAGCAAGACTCTGTCTCAAAAAAAAAGAAAAAAATAGGCCGGGCGCAGTGGCTCACGCCCGTAATCCTAGCACTCTGGGAGGCTGAGGCGGGCGGATAGCTCAAGGTCAGGAGTTCAAAACCAGCCTGACCAAGAGCGAGACCCCGTCTCAACTAAAAATACAAACAAATTAATCGGCCAATTAAAAAAAAAAAAAATTAG
>CAUYRT010004824.1:0-19210 GCA_963574885.1 Lepilemur ruficaudatus | reverse complement strand
AATAGAAAGAAATTAATTGGCCAACTAAATATATATAGAAAAAATTAGCCGGGCATGGTGGCGCATGCCTGTAGTCCCAGCTACTTGGGAGGCTGAGGGAGAAGGATCGCTTCAGCCCAGGAGTTTGAGGTTGCTGTGAGCTAGGCTGATGCCACAGCACTCACTCTAGCCCGGGCAGCAGAGTGAGACTCTGTCTCAAAAAAAAAAAAACTGTCTCTTTTTTTGTGTAGAAAGCTAGAGATAGAACACTTACTTTATTGGAAGTTATCTGGCACTTGAAAATACTACTATCACTACTACTACTAATTCACACTATTAAATGCTTACTATGAGTCAGGAAATATTTCGAGTTCTTTACATATATTGTACTCATGTAATCAACATAAAAGCCTATTGCTAAAACTTGGGTGCAGAGAGGTCAGATAATTTGCACAGTGCCATGAAACTAGCATCAAAGGATAAGCATGATTTTAGGGGCGTGTGTTTGTTAACATAGCTGAATGAAGCCAACTATACAACTGCGTTATATGTAGTTTTCTTTAATCTATAAAAGGAGATTTGGAGGAGACATTCTTAATCTGGGATCAAGGGATATGCCTTAGATGATCTGAGAACTTCCTAAATAATAGGCGTCTGTCTCACAGGTCAGAGACTGCAAAGAGATGGGGGAGCGGACAACTAAGATCAATAGCATCATACCAACTCTGGACCAAGCATTGCTCCTGAAGGCGTTTTACATGTTTTAGCCCCACGGCAACTGGCAAGTTGTATATTATGCTTATTTATATTTTCAGATGAAAAGCTTAAAGTTCAGAGAATTAGATAATATGTTTAAACCACCCAACTGGGAGAGACATAGCTGGAATTCAAACCTGTCTGCTTCAAATTCTCTGCTCTCTCCATACTATTGCATTATTTTGGGGACCAGATGGAGAGCAGGAAAGAAAAGGAAGAGAGGGAGAGAAGAAAAATGAAAAGGCAGTCACAAGAGAGCCAGATACCTAGAGCATCCTGAGGATAGTATTTTAATTTCCAATCCCAGGAAATGAGGGAGGAGAGAGGACCAGGAATGGCTCCTGTAAGCCAGAGACTTTATACAAATTAAGAAATGAAAGAATCAGGTGAAGGGGGAATACTCAAACTATAAAAACTGTCCTCCTGATGAAAGAAAGCACAGAAGCTAGGGACTTAGGAAATTGAAGATCACTTGTCTCTATGGAGTTTTTGCGTAAAATCCATTTATTTCCAAAAGTGCCTGTGTATTCTTGCTAAAGTGGTATCTTACATTTGAAAAGCAAGAAATATTTCAAATATTTGGAATGAATTTGCAACCTTTTTCTCATTTGATAATCTTCAAGCTCCTATGAAGAGTATGGGCGTGTAGCATCCCTCCCTGAACTCCGTCTCCATGCATTTCTTCCCTCATCTGCCCCCTACACAAAGACAGAATCACAGACTGTGATGGAGCTGGTGTTAGAACTCATATCTTTTAAGGTTGCCTCCTACTCGTCTAAAGCAGATGCCTTCTATCTGCAGTGCCTCCTACCTGGAGCTCCACAGTTGCTTACCTATTTTTGGTTTCTGTAATCAAAACATGGGCCAGGTTCAAGAAGGTGCCAATTCCCAGCAGACTTTGCATTCAGCACTTAACTGCAATCAGCTAGGGAGCTGGAGCCTTCCAGCTGGGCCACTGCTAACTAACTGAGGGAGAAAGGGCTTCATCGACACAGCGGGCTATGCTCTCTGCCTGTTGGGAGAGTGCCCTGGAGACGGGATGTCATATGTGATTTTAGGGAGCAACATTAGAATAAAAATAACTCTCTTCTCAAATATATTGCATTTTCTCTAGCAGTGACTTAGGAGGAACTTAGTTTAGAAGGTAAGTTTTCAAGCATAGAACGAAGTGTGCTGTGTTCCTAGAATTTACATAATGCATACTTCTTAAGGAATTTCCTTTAATTTCCTTTTGCTCAGATTTGACTGCTGGTTTTGGCACAATAATAGCCTTTTTTTCCCTCTCTCTCTCTGCAAAGCCAACAACACAGAGGGAGGGACTGGCTTTGAAAAAATGGCACCTAGTCATTCTCTGATGTCCATGCCAAAGGGCTAGTTTTGGATTAGAACTTTATATATTCACCTACTAATATGTACCTTGTTGAGAGGTGGTGGTTAATAAACATTTGTTGAATGTGGGCATCTGAAAATTATGCAATGTTTCCTGCCTTTGTTCCTGGCTCAATCAACAACACCTCAGTGGGAACAAGGCTATCAGATCTTTTCTCCAGAACAGTTAGAGACAAGATGGGAGTGAATACCCTAAGCATCTTGCAGTGGGAGTTCTTGCATGCACTTGGAGCTCTGAAGATAAAATTTGCCAACTTCAAACATTTGCCTGGGCTGGCTCATCACTGGGTCAATCATCTAATAGCTGAACAAAAGAAGAAAGCAAATGTGGTATTTAAACCCTGGACATAGTTCTGAATTATAAGACAAGGGTCAAGAATGACTACCTTCATTAAAATCACGCTATGTAGAAAAATATGTTAAGGAAAAGGCCTCATGACAATCTGGATGGGAGAAATCAAGATCCAGGAGGAGCAAAATTACTCCAGTAATAAAGTAACAATTTTTTCTGCCAAGCATGCAGTGAACAAAAGAAGAGCAACATGCCAATAGGCTTGGGTTGAAGGAGAGAAACAAGTAAGAGAGTCCCTGAGTGAGGAGATGGACAATGGATTTAGCAACAGTAGTGTTCAGATTTAGTCCCCATTCTCTTTCATAATTACCTTCTGTTATATATACCTATTATAAACTGACCTTAGGTCATTTTGCCATGCACAACTCTTGGGTTCTTTTCAATAAATAAGAGTAGCTTCAATAGACGTTTGAAACAGGTGAGGTTTAGCTACTGCCTCATAACCTTACTGAAATTAGATTAATTACTGCTGGTGAAGACAAGTCTCCACCCCGATTCTGCCACCCATGTAGACGTTTACCGCATAGGCACGCATTAGTAACCACGCCCAATGTAGTTGAGGAAGCCTGTTCTTTAAGCTCAATGAAGTTCCAGCTCTCTACCACTGTAGGTGCCTTGTGATTTATTTCGCATGAAGGCTCACTTGAAATACTCACGACGAGATTCCAGAAGCAAGATCCTGTTATTGTACATTTGACGTCAGCCAACCAGAAGTCCCTCTAGTCACTGGCTGGATCTGGGACAAAAGATACAAGCTACTAGGCTTGCTAAAGGCTTATATTATCTTCAAGCAAGTGTGGGAAATATTTCTGAAACATTATATTTAACCCAATCCACATATATTGAATACCTGTAATTTCATTAACAAAAGTGCATTTCTAACATTTATCACGTCAGTTGATAAGCCACTATTTTCACCAAAAATAAAACCATTTCTGTAATGTGTTATGTTAATTTAGCCAACCTTTAGGTATCAAGTGAGATCTGGATAGCAGATACAAGTGCAGTTGTTTTAGTTGACCCAGGATGTGACCTTTCTGATATACTACTAGCTGAAAACCCTTGAAGTGTTTATTTTCAATTAAATAAGCTGATTGTAAAAAACAAATTGTATCTGAAGCAGTTTTTAGGGTGAGAGCTTTTCGGTAACTATGCAGAGAATATAAATGTATCACCCCATTTCCTAGCTCTCTTATTTACCTCATATCTCTCAATGCCCCCAGGTTCTTCATCTGTAAAATGCAGATAATAGTATATACTTTATAAGATTTCTATGACAATTAATGAGTTAATATTTCTAAAGCACTTAGAATGGTGTCGGGCTATGTAAATGTTTGCTAAATAAATTACAAATGAAAGTATAACTTGGTTGGCAGTCTTATGCAATTGTACCTGGCTTTATAAAAGTAAGGTATTTTGTTTTGTTATACTGAAATCAGATGAAAAGGGACTTGTTAATGAACTAGATGGTAAACATATTTGATTTTTATGGATCAACAAGCTACAAATTTAGTGTCTATCAGCCATCTGGCTTATTCAATGTTAAATTCAGTAATGTGAAATTTAGATAACTTTGGACCCCAAGAAAGGAGACAGGATCATGATGGCTATAAATACTATTTTATTCCAATGTCTGGGCACTCAGGGGTGGGAGAGATAAGCTGTAATAAATGCTGACTCTGCCATCTTGAACAGAAAGCTAAGTTTTCTTCTTTTTATGTGTTTTCCAGTGTTTTTTATAATGAACATGCATAACTTAAAAAATTCTAATAAAACAATATATGTTTTACTTACAGGTTAATTTTTTAATGACCCAATTCCTAGTGTCTGTTATTTTCTTGGAGGGATAAAGATAACCCATTTGTTTTCTGGATTAGCATTTCTTTTAAATAGAATAAAACATTGAAAAGTTAATTCTTACTTCAAAGCGTGGTTTAAAATCTGTCCACAGTCACCTTTAAAAAATTGTATTTGTCAAAGCAGTTGTATTCCTCACCCAAGTGTGCAAATGTTGGCAAAGTTGCAGTTCTGCTCTGGGATGTTGCTAGGCCATTTCCATGGAAACAATCGTTTCAAATCATTAATATAAGTTTGAGCTCAGAGGGCAAAGAGCTAAGATTGAAAGAGAAAAAGTGTGTCTATTCTCTCTAAAAAAATGAGAAAATCAAAGATGAGAGGAAGAAACATTTTCTGAAAATCAAATTGTATTCTCGTTGTTTGGCTTTTCTTTGTTTTGTTTTGTTTGCTTCGGATGCCATGGGCATATCTATCACTCAAGTCACCCATGCAGGACTTGGAAGGCTCAAAGGGCCCGACCTGTAAAAATCGCTGCTTTTCCTATCTCACCCAAAAGATCTGCAGATTCAATAAGGAATAAATATATGCAAAGGCAATCAGGGTTCTCTAGGATAATTCCAGGAAATCATTCATCCATTTATTCATTCATTTGTTCACTATTTATTGACCCTGTTGTGTAAAAGTTATCAAGCAAGGCAAAGACATAATATATATGTTTCATGTCCTCAAGGATGGTCACTGGCAAGTGAGGCAGACAGAGAATTAAACAGAAGGTAGACACCAGGGCTAATGGGCTTGCACACGGGGCCATCAAAACTCTGCATTAGCATAGGGTATTTTACGAAAATATCATGGAGGCAGGGAGTTTGTTTACCACCATATAAACAGAAATTGGCCCACATCTGGAGTATTAGTAGACATTGAATAAATATTTATTAAATGAATAAATAAATGAACAAATAAATGGAACTAATTCATCTAAAATTATGATAGATGCCAGCTCACAAAGTATGTTCCGGTTGTGTTACCATAGGGTGCTGCCTGTTTGCAGAGCCCCCAAGAGACAATAGAAAACACACGTAGGACCACAGCCATCTGGACCAGTCATCATTCACCCATTATTCAATATCTGATCAATATTTAGTGAGCTGGTACTATGAGAGTACTAAGGGAGGCCTGTGATAGAAAGACAATAAGAAGGGATCCCAAGGAGGCAGGAGACACTGATATCTATAATTCAGGGTCATATATTATGAATCTGTTGAATGAAAATTAAGAAGTATAAGCAATGATAGCTAGTGTCTCTTGAGTACTATGTCATGCACACTGCACTGAGCATGTGCTATGTATTTTCTCACAATTCTCACAACACTGGATAAATGGTATCTTTGTTATCTTCCTTTTGTACATGAAGAAACCATATCTTAGCAATATACCCTGAATCACAGTTAGTTGAGGCCACAACCAAGACTCAATCCCACATCTTAACTTTTACATTATATCAATCCATGGAGGTCAAGGAAGTCCTGACTTGTTTGCATTGGGCTGTCAGACTCCAAAAGACTTGTTTCAAAAAGTGGCACAAAAATCGTATTTTCAGTTTCCAACCCCTCATCCCTGATGACATAGTTCATTCTGCCTCTGGGCAGGGTTAAAGCATGACAATTCTATGGAAGCCAAGGATATGGTAAAAGGGATTTGCTTCCGTCATCACATTGCCTTTCCAGCATGGAGAGGGCTCTGGGCTGAGTCTTCCAAAACTCTGCCTGCCAAGAATTCCACTTCTTCTGGGAACTGTCCCCTCCACCCCCAGGCACATGGGTACCATGGGAGCCACTGTGTTAGCCTGACATGACTCTGCCCCAATGGGCAATGTGGCTGACTCAGGCCTGAGCAACTGACTCAAGCTGTGTCCCTCACAGACACGGCTATGATCTACAGGTGGCTACATTGCTCAAGAGTGACAATTACTGTCTTTCCTAGTATGCTTGAAACTGGACCTGGAAAAGACAAGTTAGTCTCTCTCTGAGGGTCTGGACTGCAAAATGTAAATGCAAGAGTATCTTCTACTTGGATTTCACAGTTACAAGTCTCAATAGCCATGACCCCAGCAAAACAGACAGTGAAACAAAACCTAGAGAGAAAATAATGTTAGGGACAGGATCCAGGCTGCAGTAGTAACTTTCCTGTTGCTTTTCTGTCTTAGCTATGTGTTGCCTCGTGAAACAGAAAAAAGAAAATCCTGTTCAACAAGACAAAGCAATTGGGTCCAGGCCTTCTGCTTCAAGTGATTCCCAAGGCCTAACTGCATGTCCCTCTTTAAATTTCCCTGAGACATTCCAAGATCTTTAAAATAAATTTCCCCTTCTACCTTTTATCATTAGAGGTAGTTTTGTTTTTGCCATGAGGATTTGCCCTGCCTGACATGCAGATGCCCTGGTGTGTGTCTGAGCCATACCCATTCTGCTTCTAGGACCTTCCTCCCCACTTGGGTGGAAGGGTTACAAAGTTCTTGAGAAGAGAGAAACTGTTCCTTTCCTTGGCAGCAGCTATGAGCACTCACTGTATGTTGGGTATAGTGATAACCGCCTGATAAATGTTATTTCCTTTAATCCCTGCAAGTGCCCTCTAAGATGAGGTATTATTATAAAATTCATTCTGTTCTTGAGAAAAACTGATTTGCCTTAGATGGCAAAGATAGGCAATGATTTAAGAAATGACTAAGTTTGGATTTGAAAATAGGTCGGTGAGATATCAGACTCTGCAGGCTTGCCTTTAGTATGCAACAGTGCTGATCAGAGCCCTTCTTCCCCAGGCCATCTCACAGCCTGCCTTTTCTCTGGCCCCAAGTTCCAATTTTCCCTGGAGACCAAGAGATGTTGCTAACAACCATGGTTTGCCTCCATCCACAGTGGGCCTTTTCCTTCTCCCCTTCCCTAATGCTTCCTTGTTCAAGGGGAGCACTTGATTGGCACCAGCCCGTGGTGCTGCTCCTCTGATTCAGTCAACCCCTTGTCAGGCTCACTTCCTGGGCCAGGTTGCTGCTCACACATGAGCAGCCTCATTAAGTTTCCAAGAATCTCTGAGATGTTGGTGAAGCCAATGCATTCCCTTTAAATCTGATTTAGTTGATCTCCCTTTGGATTTGTACTGGCTTAATGCTGTGTTGCTTCCTGAAAGAGAGAAAAAAAAAATCTGATTCACTAAGACAAAGTAGTTGGACCCAATACTCATTTGTAATGGTTTTTCATGAACGTCTAAAACATCCCCAGCTAAAAACATAGAGTGATATGATCTCTCTGGGTCAGGAGCAACAATTGCATAAATTCTGCTGCTTCCCAGCATAGAGTTGCAACCTGGATCTAAATCTCACATGGCCAGATGTTGTGAGGTAGAAACTGCGGTTGATTCAGGGTAGGATAGGGTACAACTGCATGACTTGGGTCTTTCTTTCTGGCTCACTGGGTCTGCATATTAGAGTGAGTCTGCCTGAAACCACCCGTCATTGATCCTGGATGCCTTCCCAGCCTCACAGAAGGAGCCCTTCTGGAGTCAGGTGGCCCATCACAGAAGGTGGGTCTTCTCAGTGGCTCTGCTCCATCCAGCTGGACCCTTTCCCTCCCCCAATGGCACAAGGTACTAATTTACCTTCCACTTTCTGGATACATGCTGATGCATCTAATTAACCAAAAACTTTCTCTGTTTTGTTAGAGTGTCCATGCAAAGCAGGAAAATATTATCAAGAGCAAGTTGTATAAACTCTTATACCATGTCCCACAGCTCCATCTGGATTTCGGCATGAAATTGCACACACATGATGCGGCTAATGCTCAATTACACAGTCGTTTGGGAGGTAGACCTCAATGTTCTCTATTCTTTTACTCCCCACATCTTTTCCATCTGTCTTTGGACAAACGAGGCTTTGTCATCATCCCTGCTAGATGCTGAAGAGTAGAAATAAAATTTGAATCTATCAGCTGCATTGCTATCAAGGCAGCTCTGGTAAAAGGTTCAGGCAGGAAAAGATCGAATGACTGAACTGAAGAACAGAGATTTCATTTATTGCTCTTTTCTTTATTTCTGTCCCCATGTTTTCATGAAGAATGGCACAGAGTATTTTATTTCATTCTGTCTTTACTTCCTAAATTGAGCTTTCAGAAATTTGATTTATTTATGTTATTTCAGACTTGGGAAATGTGTTACTTTGAAAAGAGCAGAGCTAATTATTAAACAAGGCCAACAGAGGTAATCTTGCCGATCTCAGGCTTGCCTGTGCGGAAGGTGCAAAGCTGGCTGCCATGGCAGTGAACAAACTTCCTGGGGCAGGAGCAACTCGGTGGGTTCCCTAAACCTCAGGGAGGGGTTCACTGGAGGTCCCAGGAAAGGGAGAAGACCAGAAAGAGTAAACAGCTCCAAATAAGGAATTGTTGTCCCAAAAATGATCACTGACCAAAATAGCCCAAGACAAGGTATTGTTCCACTCTGTGCCTGAGGCCACCTCCCTTTCAGCAGATTTAAGCCTTTGTACTCAGGTGACAGCGCTCCTCCATTTAGGAGAAAGGGGGTGAGAAGATCTTGGGGTGCAACTCAGCTTAAAATGTTTCTGGCCACACTGGGTGATTGGACAAAGTCTCTCTGCTTGAAATTTAGACATGCATGGTGTCTATATTTTAATATTCAAGAAACTGCTTTGGTTCGCATATCATTTACAGATTGAAACAAAGAATACAATAAGGGCAAATACAAAATATATCTGTTAGCTCCTAAGGTCCTTTTTATGTGTATATGTATTAAAAATAAAGTATTTTTAAAAAGGATATAGAGGAAATGATGACCTAATTATGCATAGTGATAGATATTGAAGAATGAAATAATTTATTCAACTATATTTTCAACTTTTCATTGCTCTAGGTACAATAGGAAGTCTTTTGTTGCACAAAGAATCCAGGGGCTCAGAATCCAGGCTCTTAGCAGCATTGTCTTGTTAATATCCTATCTTTAAGCAGGGTTTTCACTGATATTTAGGCATTTGGACAATTGATTCATTTATACCTAAAACAAAAAGTAAAACAATTTCAGTTGAGATCATTGCACAGTATTTCAACCCTTGAAAAGGTCTTTATATTCTACAATTCTCCCTCATCTCATGCTCGGGAATAATTATGCCTCTGTAGTCCTGTGTTAGGTCCCACAGTGTCTAGAATTACGGTGTAATGGCAACGTCTGTTACCAGAAAAAAAAAATCAGTCTTATTAATAAAGTAACATGAACACACTTGGAGAATAAAGATGGGTACAAAACATTTCTTTGCAGTTGCCACTAATTAATTTTCCACCCACAGAATCATCCTCCAATGTGGAGCTTGGTGCCTTTTTTCTTGCATCTCTTCCTCCTTCCTCCACCCTTCTTCCTTTGAGTGTTGTGTTCCCAAGTCTCTTGCCCCATTTCCTTTGAGTCGAGGCTTAAACTCTTTGCCTCTTGTGTTGTTGGTTGACATATGTAGGACATATGTCAGTACCTAGAGGACAAAAGACACCGTATTTTACAGAAATACCAATCGCTTTTCAAAGCCTAATTTTCATGTGCTTTGCTGCTATAGGATCTTCTCCTTACCAAGGATAAGGATGGGAAATAAAAAAATAAGTAAAAATGAGAGATTCAGGTGTTACCACACCTTTAAGTTTATAAATCAACAAAACCAATTTAAGAATTATCAGTATAAATCCAGTCCTTCAGATACTTCAAGTGTAAAAATGGTTTAGAAAAACTAATAAATATTTTACCCCTCTCTAAAATTTGCACTTTGAATTTATAATATAAACATGGACACATATATTTATAAACTATATACATCTTGACAGTCTGCTTTGAATGACATTTAGGTTGCTTTTCAGGAACTTACTTGTTCTCTTCTTAGGAAAGGCTTTAGGCTCACCAGGAGTTTGAGAGACTGAGTCCCCCAAAGTTACAGCCATTGCAAAGAGCTGCAGCCCTCTAGCTTTCATGGTATAGAATTGCCTTGGGATGAATTAACCTTTCTAACAATATCTTTGTACATGAAGTCATTGCTGTCAGCATTTTCTTCAATGACAGGAGCCGAAGTCATTTCATTAAAACAAAATATATGCAAATTGAAATTGATAATTTCTTGCCATTTGCTGTTTTTTATGGAGGCTATTTGATTAATGAAATGAGCATGAGATTTGTGAATAAAGGACCTGGATTTAAGTGTGGACCTTGGGCAAATCCCTTAATGTCAGAATCTCAGTTTTCTTATTTTGAAAATGGAATAATAATAATCATGGCATTATTCCAATGGTCAAAATAAATGGAAATGTTAACAGCTAAGGAGAAAAATTAACACATGCCACAGAGTAAAGGAAGGAGATAGATAATCCTTCTAGGAAAGAAATTTTTGTATTTTTTTTTTCTACATATTCCATCTGGAATAATAGACAATAATTATAATGATAAGAGATAGGTACTCTTCAAGGTCAACATGAATTATCTCATGTTAATCCTGCTATCATCATCTCCATTTTGCAGACAGAGAACATGAAACATAGAGAACATAAGTAATTTGGTCATGATCCTGCAGTTAGCAAATGACAGAGCCAAGACGTAAACCCAGGTAATTTAGCTCCAGAGTCCTGTTCTTAACTATTATGATATGTCCAGTTATGTAAACAAATAAGACAAATTTTCTGTAAGATAAAGATAGAAGTTTTAGTTGTCAAGTAAAGTTACATAAACTATAGACAAATGACATTCATGAAAGGATTAAGGAAAAGCCCACATAGCGCTGGACAAACACTGAAGTGTCTTATTGTATTTTGTGAGTTCTCTTTCATGTATTATATTAAAATTCACAGAGCAAATAAAAATATTGTGCACGTGCTTTAGTATTTGGAATCTGGGACTTCAGACCCCTTTTTCAGGAACCAACACCAACTTGGACTTCAAGTTGCTTTTTAATAGAAACAAGGTGTAAAAGAAACAAGGTGATAACAATGGTATAGTTTTTAAAATTATGATTTTATTACTCTGGTGTGGCTATTGAATAATCCATAAGTTATAACCATTTGTACACTGAATATAATAACACTTTAGTTCAATAGGTAGAAGAGAGTGGTAGTGACTACCGATTGTTGTCTATCACAATTATTCATACATTTGATGAGGGATTTGAGACTATGTAACATTTCTGGGCTTTTCCTAATTTAACATACTTTATGTCTCTGCTTCAAAGGAGATTATAGTTGTTGACATTACTAATTCTGCCATTTTTATTTACATTTCTTTCAGAAAGCAACGGTGTTTAGTTGGGTCTTGGCACATAGTAGGGACTCAAAGAATATTTGTTAAAAGAGTAAGTGAATGCAAAATATCTACCATAATAACATAATAATTATGATATATACCAGATATTAGCATTTCTAAAATGAATTCTCTCCATTTCTATCTGTCATGAACTGTTGTCTGAGAATATCGAGCTCTTTGAGATGAGCTATTGTCCATTTAAAAGGTGGCATGAGGAGGTGTTTAATGTAGGAAAATCCTCCCCTGAAGAAGGTTAACTGCCTCTGTTCTGGTCTGAATCTGTGCAGCAAGGATATTACTTGAATGTATACCCATTACTGTGCATTTCTTACTGTTGCTTATTTCATAAAATCGTGGTTAAGCTTTTGGCTTGGGCAAACTTTTTTACTTTAAAATTAGCTTGGGTGAGAGCTTTTACCCTGCTGTCTCATGAAAACTCACCCAAATAAAAATTGGGTTTTTAAAATTAACTACAAAAGTCCACAAGGAAAGGGAAGAAAAGATCATAGCAACAAAAGCAAAAGGATGAGTGGTAAATGACTCAGCAGTGGAAAAAGCCAGGGAGGAAACAAATCCATCAAAGCCTCAGGAATTAGAGGCAACAGGCTCCATAGGAATTGGTTTGGGCAAGACTAAAAATAACATGATTGATTAAAGCAGCTACACCTCCAGATCTACCCCCTTCCACCCTAACCATTCCATAAAGCCAGGCAATTACCACTGTCCCACCCTAGAAGAAGTCTGGATGTTTATTCTCTAGAAAGAATGTAATAGAGAGTCTCTCTACTGGGAATCACTTCAGCCATAGTTAAGAGTGGGGGGAATCATACCAAAAGTGGTGAGATTTTCCGCTTATATTATCCTGGATTAAGCTTGAGCCCATTATTTGAAGTGAGGTGACACAAGACCTGAAGAATGGGCCCCACTTGTCTTCGCCATCAAATTGGTATTGACTGATTTACACTATGGTGCTCAAATGGTGGGAGTGTTCACTAGGGATTTGGGGAGTCGGGGGTAAACCCACGTCTGAGCGATGTGGTGGACACTGTGGAGGGGTGGGACACGCTTGAAAAGTAGCTGGGGAGTGGAATTAGGGGTCTCAATAGGGGAAAGGAATTCCTCAAAAACTGATTTATGTGATTAACTGTACACCTCGGTAAATTCACTGAAAATCATTTAATTGTACACTTAAAGTGGATTAAAGGCATGATATGTAAAATATACTTCAATAAAGCAAAAAAAAAAATGCCCTCAAAAAAAAAATCTGCAAGTAGGAAGTATGGGGCTTGTGCACTGGCTCTGTGAAGCCACCACTGTTCCAGGCTTCTTCATTTCTGATTCCCATAGTCTGTGTTTTCATCCTCAAGGTTATGATCAACAATCTCATGATATGATTATCACTACAGCTCTAGATGTTTTGTTTCCCTTCCAGGCAAAAAGAAGGAGGACAGAGAGCGGGGAAGGGCCAAAACCTGTGTAACAGCAGACCCAGTTCACTTTTCTCATTTTTGTTCAGAAACCCTACCCAATGGCATTTACTTACATTTCATTGGCCAAAACTGCCACATGACAGCCTATTTGCAAAGGAGAATAGGAGATAGATTTTTTAGTTGGTCATATTACTATCCAAAATAACCTTTTGGCATAGTAAGAAATAATGAAAGAATAGATATTGTGGTATAGTTTGTAAAAGAGAGAGAGAGAACATATACTGAATAGACAATTCAGAATCTCTACCATATCTGAGGTCTAGCCTGAAGCTAGCATCCAGATTTCTAGACTCCTCCTCTCTCTAACTGTCAAAATGCAAGTGTTCTGCCAGAATCCTCCAATTCTGTAGTTCTTTGTGTTTGGTGTATTATCAGCACAATATTCCTAAGCCATTTTCCTCTCTTTATCAAAGTTCTCCTTCATTAATCTTCTATCCATCACTAGTATTAATGTATGTGCTCCTGTGTGCACACACAAATGTGCATGTATGCATGTGTTTATGACTGCAAAATTTGGGGTACAAGCACGGCATTATTTCCTGAGACAAGACTAAATGTTTTGTATTTGTGTTTTACAACCTCCATTCATGGAAGAGCTTGATTGTTTTCCAACCCCTCCTCTGCCTTTGGAAAATTATCCTTGAAGAAAACACAGTGGGTTGTCCCATTTGTTATCAAATGAAATAAAAAGGAAAAAAATGTAAAAGAAGCCTATGTCATTCATAATTAGAATGTAAGCTTACATCTGTGTCCTGGAAATTAAGACTTTAAAAACAATTCCTTAAGGGCTAATTAGAGGAAAGTTGGTGGTTGTAAGTTTTGGCAAGAGTTCCTTTGCAATAAGATATTTAGAAAAGATGGAAGGGTGACTTCACAGCACTGTTTTGAGCTCAGGCAAGAAACCTCAGCTACCGGCATATTGAATATTTTATCAAGCATAAACTTCGAAATTTAACCCATTCCCTGGATGTCACTTTCTTTTGATCAGTTGGAAATAGATGAAAAGTGAAATAAAAGGAAATGAAGTGAAATAAAATAAAATGACATGATTTCACATTTAATGTAAAGAATCATTCATAATATATATACAGGTCATATTGTCTTTGGAGGGGGTATTTATTTTAAGGTTCTCTGTAGATATCTAGCTCCTTGGGTCTGAAGATAGGTACATGGGAGGTAATCATTTTCAAAACTAAACAGGCAGATGAGAGATTTCTTTACTAATGAGAGAAAATGTTTGGCAAAGAAGGTAGTAATTCGAAAGGACCTACTGCTTTTGGCCATTTCCTGTCTTGTTCATTCACAGACCCTTTTCTCCAGCGCATCTCCTGCTGTGCATCATCTTCCATCCTCCCTCATGCCCATCTATATGAAGAGTTATGAAGCTCATTGCAAATGTAAAATTTCTTTGAGTCCTGCTAACCAGCTCTATTTCCTCAAATAAATAGTTTCATGTGAGTGTAATAGAATATAAACTTATTTTGCTTTGAAATTTATTAGCACTGATTCCTGAGTTTCCAATGAAAAATAAATATGAATGTGTTTTGGATGTCAAAAAAAGCACCACTTAAATGCAAGTAATTGTTATTGCCATAAAAAAGTTGAATTTGTCCAATGTATAGTTAGCATACATAGACCTAAGCCACATACATATACATGTATAAATATGTACATGGCTATATATACACATATTCTTGCAGCATCCTTTAATGTACATGTGAATATTTCTCAGAGTGATAGAGTTATTTTTGCTAAATTTAAATGGTATATATATTTTCTTATTTTGATACATAATGCCAAATTGCTCACCAAGAAAGATGTATAGTTATACATTTTTTACCAACAGTTTATGAGGTTTCTTATTTTCATATATTTCTGTTAATAGTGCTTATTAGCAGACTTTTGTTGCTGATCTACAAGATAAGAATTGGCATTCCATTTGAATTTGTACTTTTGTATTAGTGATTTTTGTTTATTTGATTTCGATCTATGGCAAACCCCAAGCAAGAGATTTGGAAGAGGGAAGAAAGTGAGATCAAAGTATTTACTCCCCTGGTTATCTCTCTGTGAGGTGGTCAACACCAGGCTGGCTGTTTCCCTCAACAGACAAGCACTGTTCCTCTCAAGGAGTCTAACTTTACACAATCCCTCCTCTAGGTTCTTTCACACTACTAGTGGTGACAGTTTTGCCACTACTAACAGGAGGATTTCTCCAGTGTCCTTCGTGACTCCTTTCTATAATTTATAATGGGTTATATAATTAATTATATAACTTTAGAAGTGGCCCCACTTTCCTCCATAAATTATCCTAATTAGAATGTGTTCTGCTTTTTATGGGGACCCCAACTGATAAATATCAGAAAAGTCATTACGGATAATGGTGACTCTCACTGAAAGTTCTTGTGAGGAATAAATAAGAAAGGGCATATTAATAACCTGCCTCCCACAATTTCTGTCACATAATATATATTCAATAGATAGTAGTAATTATTATTTTCACCTCTATATGCCAGACACCAAGCCCAGAAAGTGGCACAAACAAGTACTCACTAAATGGTTAAATAAATGAATGAAATTGCAAAAAAAAAAAAGACAATTTATACCTCAGTCATTCTTTTTTCTTTTTCTTTCCTTTTATTTTCTTTCTTTTTCTTTCTTTCTTTCTTTCTTTCTTTCTTTTTTTTTTTTTTTTTTGAGACAGTCTCACTCTGTTGCCTGGGCTAGAGTGCCATGGAGTCAGCCTAGCTCACAGCAACCTCAAACTCCTGGGCTTGAGTGATCCTCCTGTTTCAGCCTCCCCAGTAGCTGGGACTACAGGCATGGGCCACCATGCCCAGCTAATTTTTTACATATATATTTTTAGTTGTCCAGCTAATTCTTTTCTATTTTTGGTAGAGACAGGGTCTCCCTCTTGCTCAGGCTGGTCTTGAACTCCCGAGCTCAAACAATCCGCCCGCCTCTGCCTCCCAGAGTGCTAGGATTATAGACGTGAGCCACCACGCCTGGCCCTCAGTCATTCTTTTTTTTTTTTATCTCTAGATTACTTAACCATGCTTTATGTTTTTTTTTCTTTATTGAAGTGTAATTTACATATCATGTCTTTACTCCATTTTAAGTGTACAATTAAATGGTTATTAGTAAATTTACCAAGTTGTACAGCTATTCACATAAAATCAGTTTTAGAGGATTTCCTCAGTCATTCTTATATTGATGCCCTGTCATTCTAGTTACTTTAATTGTCCTACATTCTTCCTCCTGGCATTCAAAAGATATATATGCCCTCTGGCTATGCCTTCTAGACCTGATGTGTATTTTAAGCTCTTCCAAATCAGAAATTGTAATTTTGGCTCTTATTTTTGCAATTTCTGTTTCTTCTAAAGGACTCCTCCACACATGATCTGCACAAAACATCGTTTATGGACTTTAGGAATGAGCTACCCATGCTGGCAAGTAACTTCACTTATTTTTGATGTTGTGTTAAATGTAATTTTTTTAGAGCCTATGACAGGTTGAAATATTTTGATTCCCTAAATACTAGCAGCATTCAAACAGCAGTAAGTTATGAGAGAAAATAAACACATGGGTGGGAAAACCTCTCTCATTTCTATCCAGTTGATAATGTACTTTCTGTCTCATTTCATTCCAACAGGACACAATTGTGCATTTCTACTCCTTGTCCTGTGCAGTCATACTATATAGCTAGGCTCCTGTAACTTTATTCTCTCTTGGTTTCAAACAAAGTCAATAATTTTAATTTATGCCAAAATGTGCCACTAACACCCAGTAATCCTCATACCTGCCTGACCTTGGATTATTTGAAGTGACAAGCCTACTGCAGAAGGAGGACTGAAAGTTTTTAAATTATTTTACAAACCTAATGAGTAGGAAGAAAAACTCTTTACTTGACATCAGAAATATAGGCTTTATATAATATAAATGTTTTAGGACTTCACAATTTCATTAAAGACTAAATGGCAAATTGGGAACAATAACAAATGATTTATTTTCTTTCATTGTGTCTATATTTTCATTTAATTCCTTGAATAATTCAGATGTATCTCATTTCCAAATTAAATGTAGTTTATGTATTTGGAATTCTGCCATTAAGACTACTTTAGATTTCCTCAATGTATAAATCCCTAGTGCTTTACTCCAGAGGCAGAAGATAATAAAATGGTAGATTGAATGTACACATCTAATTATACTTCATCTGAAAACTCTACTAGGATCCATGAGGGCAGAGAGAACAAGAGAGAATCAAACAGCAATAACATTCTGGAAGCTAGAAAGCCAATGAATCAGTGATAATTGACTTAACAGAACTAACAAAACTGAATCTCAAGAAGGCCTTGGGAAACTGAGAACCTCCCAGGTTTACATTACAGAATCCTCAAAGATTGAGGAAATGTTAGCTCCAGGTGCTAGTAGATTTGGGTATGAAAGGGAGAGTCTAAAATAAGAAGTAGGTTTTTATCTTCACATCTCTAGATCTCCTTACCAGTCTATGTCCCTAGGAGACTGCCTCTCTCCCACTGTAGCAGATACCTGCAGGTTTATGCACTGGATAAGATAATTATAAGGTCTCTGAAGTGGGAAAGAACCAGGCACATTTGAGAGGAAGTTAACTGACTATGTATCATGTGCATGTCAATGCTGAATGCTGAGAATCTCTGGCTTTCTTCTTCTTTAATCCTTACCCAGCCAGCTTGAACTTTACCATTCAGATAGGAGATTAGAAATCTTTTGTCAGTGAAATGTGATCAGACAAAAAATAATGATGTAAAGATACTAAAATGTGGCACTCTTCAATAAAAAAAATTAGTATCCAGATAATTTTACAGTAAAATTCAAGGTCAACCAATCATACTCACACACTCGGAACTTCCAAACATCATTTTATTCTCCTATTTTCAATCATGAGCAGACAATCAAGGATGACCAGACATTTGAGAAAAACTTCCAGCAAGGAAAACAAAGACAAACAGTAAAATAAATAAACAAACAAATAAATAAATAAAATAGTATATGATCATACTTATATGTAGAATCTTAAAAGGACAGTCTCATAGAAATAGATAGTAAAAAGATGTTTCCCAAAGGTTAGGGGAAGGGGAAGACAGAGAAAAGGGAAGTGCTTGTCAAAGGGTACAAAGTTTCAGTTCCACTGGAGGAATAAGTTTTATTGACTTATTGCACTGCATGGTAACCACAAGTTAGTAATAATATATTGCACATTTCAATATTGCTGAAAATATAGATTTTTAATGTTCTCATTACAAAAAACGATAATTTGGTGAAGTGATGGATATGTTAATTAGCTGGATTTAATCTTTCTGTAATATATACAGTGCGTAAATCAAAACATCACATTGTACCCCATAAATATACAAAGCTATTATTTGTCAATAAAATAAATAAATTTTTAAAAGATATTAAAAGAAATAGGGACTAAAGTGGGGAAAGAAAACTTCAAAAACACACTAACATTACTATTAATATAATCAGAGACATATGATTAGGTTTTACTTATGATATTTTCATGGATGGACAATTTTAGGGTTTGTAGAGGCTGAAAGTCTTGGTAATATTCCATAATAATGCTTAAGAAAAGGCTATATGTTTCTACTTATATTTTTATACAAAAAGTAATATTTCATAGTTTAAGCATTGAAATGAAGTAGTGGTTTATAAAGCAACATTTAATAATCTCCCACTACATATATAACTTTCTCTTCACATCCATTTTAACCCCCAGTATCTACCTCATCAGTTTTTCTCAAAGTGGGTTTTAAAATTAACCTCTTTTTTTGACAAATTTATTGAAGTATAATTTACATTCCATGCCATTACTTCATTTTAAGTGAACAATTAAATGATTTTTAGTAAATTTACCAAGTTGTACAGCTATTCACAAAAATCAGTTATAGAAGATTTCCTTCCCCCTATTAAGTCCCCTAATTCCCATCCCCAATTACATTTTAAGCATGCTGGAGCCCATTATTTGAAGTGAGGTGACACAAGACTGGAAGAATGGGCTCCACATGTTCTCACCATCAAATTGATACTGAATGATTAACACTACGGTGCTCAAATGGTGGTGGTGTCCAGGTGTCCACCAGGGTTTTGG
>CAUYRT010004822.1:0-96256 GCA_963574885.1 Lepilemur ruficaudatus | reverse complement strand
AATCCTAGCACTCTGGGAGGCCGAGGCGGGTGGATAGCTCAAGGTCAGGAGTTCAAGACCAGCCTGAGCAAGAGCGAGACCCCGTCTCTACTATAAGTAGAAAGAAATTAATTGGACAACTAAAAATATATGTAAAAAATTAGCCGGGCATGGTGGCGCATGTCTGTAGTCCCAGCTACTCGGGAGGTTGAGGCAGTAGGATCACTTGAGCCCAGGAGTTTGCGGTTGCTAGGAGCTCGGCGGACGCCACGGCACTCTACAGCCGGGGCAACAGAGTGAGACTCTGTCTCAAAAAAAAAAAAAAAAAACAACAAAAAAACCTAGCTACTGATAGCCTACTGTGGAAGCCTTACCAATAACATAAACAGTCAATTAACACATATTTTGTATGTTATATGTATTAGGTACTGTATTCTTACAAGCTAGAGAAAAGAAAGTGTTATTGAGAAAATCATGAGGAAGAGGAAATATATCTGCTATTCATTGGGTGGAAGTGGATCAGCATAAAGGTCTTCATCCTCGTCTTCACACTGAGTCGGCTGAGGAGGAGGAGGAAGAGGAGGGGTTGGTCTTGCTGTCTCAGGTGGTGGAGGCCGAAGAGCTGGAGGAGGTGGAAGGGGAGGCCAGAGAGGCATGCACATTCGGTGTAACTTTTATGCAAAAAAAATCCACATGTAAGTGGACCAATGCAGCAGTTCAAACCCATGTTGTTCAAGGGTCAACTGTGTGTGTGTGTATGGGGAGAGAGAGAGATTTATTATGGGAATTGGCTCACACAGTTTGGAGGCTAAGAGGTCCCACGATCTGCTCTCTGCAGGCCGGAGATGACCCAGGACAGCGGTGCTGTGATTCAGTCAGAATCCAAAGGCCTGAGAAGCAGCGCAGCCAATGGTGTAACTCCCAGTCTGTGGCCAAAGGCCTGAGAACCTGGGGCAGAGACTGGTGTCAGTCCTGGAGTCTGAAGACCCAGAACCAGGAGCTCTGATGTTTGAGAGCAGGAGAAGATGGAATTCACCTTTCTGCCCCCTTCTGTTCTATTCGGGCCCTCAATGAATGAGATGATGCCGCCCACCTTGGTGAGGGTGGACCTTCTTTATTCAGTCCACTGATTCACATACTAATCTCTGTGGATATGCCCTCGCAGACACACCCAGCAATAACTTGACCAGCTCTCTGGGCATCCGTTAGCCCAGTTGAATTGACTTATAAAGCGAATCATCACACAGCTCCTCTAGGCCACTGTAGGGCAGCCCAAGGCTGCCGCGTGGTGGACGTCAGTGCTCTGAGCATCTCCATCACTCTGTCTCTGAGTCACTTGGAGGGAAATAAGTGAATATTGCTGACATGCTTGAACTGCTTGCATATAAAAGAGATGCCAAGAGACTGTGGAATTTCTGAGCCTTGTCATTGGGAGGACAGGCAGGAAGCACCCCTGCAGCAGGCAGGACGGGAGCACTGGAGTGTGGGTGGCCTGACTGTGGAGCAGGAACAAGAATGTCACAGAGGAGAAGCCACAATGGGCAAACAAAACTGGAGGGGGCTTGGAGCTAAAAACCTACCCAATTTTCACCTAAGCCCATCATTGTTCCGGGGGAGGTGGGAGCTGGAGAAACAAGACGTGTCGTAGCTGTGGTACACAGACACACTCTGAGCCATGGCCATCAACATGTTTCTCTGTCAACACTGTCTGATTCAGATATGGCCCCAGTGCTATGCCACCTGGTGTTCGTCATGCACGCCCCTGTCAGACGACTGTGGAGTGTGGGATACTCTCCTAAGGCCACGTGGCACGCTGGCTTGTCCTGCAAGAGGGAGAGTCAGATAGGTGAGATCAACTGTCCTGCCCACATGTGCCTCTCAACCGTAATTCCATGTGTTTGTACAGCGCCCTGGGGACACACGCTGTGTTAACAGCACGATCTCGGTCCCTCCTCATCTCCCCCTCGAGAGGCAGGTCTGGGACAAGCAGAAAGCACAGGGCTTTGGAGTCAGACCCTCTGGCTTTATATCCCAGCTCTGCCAGACACTCTATTTTATTTCGGGCTTCCCTCGCTGCCCACGGGAAGTTAACACTTCCCTTCCTGGGCCAAAGAAGGCTTTGGGACACATAGGAAGCTTTTGGATGAATTAGAACAAGAAGTCTCTTCTGTACGAAATTTTATTTCCGTTCGTCAGAAAATTACTGCAACCAGCACACAACCCTGTGATGACTACGGTATGACAGCTGCCCTGGGACATGGCCCCTTTGTGCAGCCCCGGGGAGGCACTTTGCAAAGCGCCTGGTACTTGCGAGCTCTCTGCTGTCAGCAGGCGGAGCAGCCTCTAGCCCCGTCAGTCTCAGGAGGGAACCCAGCCTGAGACCACAGACAGGGCCAGGGCCGGACCCCAGCCTGCTGGCTTCCCCTCCAGCTCCCTTCCTTCCTGCTGCACGTCTGCCTTACAGCACACTTCTGTCTTTCCGTAGAACACCCAGCTCTGCCTTTTGCCAGGAGCGAAAAAAGGACACACCCTTATGCTTTCCGCAGGGATTGGTCAGCTTTCTCTCTGCAGAAATGCTGCCTTTGGAAAGCAAACATTGCAATTCCCAAAACGCAGAGTTCTCAGGAAGATGGTGAACCAGCCCCAAATGGGGCCCCCAAACTCTGCCAGATTTTATCCCCTCTATCTGTGGTCTTGACAGAATGCCCAGCCTCTCTTGCAAGCAGAAGAATAACACTCATCTTTCTTGCCGAGACACTATCAGATGGAACTTACGAACTTTTAAAGAACTTGAGAGACAGCCAGAGGTATACGGCATCGTAGAAGAATGACAAACGGCATGTTAGCCTTGTGTTGATATCAAAGAATCACCATTGTTCATGTAAAAACATTTTGAAGATCTCTTTTGATCTAGTAGGAATAATTAAATTTGCCCAAGGAGGAAGTATAAGGGACATGTAGTGATTCATTCATTTGTCTAGCTGACAATCTCTAACTGAGATTCTGTGTGACCAGCAGTGAGAAGGCAATGAATGGCAGACAAGAAACACATAGACCTCTCCTCTAGGAGCTTACACAGCCATAGGCACGGAGCAGGGGACCCGGAAAAAACAAATGGAGAAGTCCCAACACTATTGGGGGTAACAGGGAAGCCAGATTCTTTCATTTGACTACCATTTTCACTTTTATCTTGGTCTCCTCGCTGTCCCCAGAGCCAGCTGTAGTGGGCATATTAGCCACAATCACCGTGTGCACCTTGTTTTGGTTTTCGTTTGAACAAGCCAGCTGTTAAAAAAATAAAAGCTTGTAAAAGATGCAATTAGGGAAATTTATATGCTGACTAGGTATTTCATGATGACAATAAATTATTAATTTTTTAGTTTGACAATAGTTTTGTTGTAGTTTCTTAAAAGTCCTTATTTCAAAGATTACGTAATGAAGCATTTATGGATGAAAGTTACAATGTCTTGAATTTATTTCAGAATAATCTGGGCAGGGGCGATAAATCGGGTGGGATTATGGATGCACTGAGATTGGCCATGTGTCGAAGCTCGGGTGGAGGGTACATGGGCTTTCATTACACTGTCATCCCTACTTTAGTACGTTTGCAATTTTCCATAATACAGTGTTAAAAAATTGATGAAGTGGCTCTCCTTGTATAGAAGTCTTATCTACTCATCTCTGTTCTGCACACGGTGCCATCTTATCAAGGATTTAGCTCTCCGTTTATTGCCTCTCTGAGCATTGTAAACCTCTCTCTCTCTCCTGAGTCATCTCCACAGCTTATAAACACGCTCTTCCAAGTCCTATCCACAAAAAAAGGAAAGAAATTCAGGAAAACCAAACTTAACTCCTCCCTGGCCTTTCTTATCTCTCTCCATCCAGCCGCCAATTTTACTATTCCGCTGCACAGCCCAGACTTCTCTTCTCGGAGCCAAACTGTCTAATTAATTCCTCACCATCCACTTGTCAACCCAAATAAGTGACCGAGGCAAAAATCTCAATCAGTGAAGGTTTAATACCAATGTTGAGGAAGCACCTGGGAAAAATATGAACTGAAGACAGAGCTGGTTTTTTTTTCCAAATGGGAATATGGAAGTTTTCAAGATTAGAAGGCATACAGAAAGAAAAAGGCAGGGAGTACCCCCAGCACCCAGATTGTGGTGGGGGCAGTTGTGAGACAATGGGTACATTCTTGTGAAACCCAGGAATATCTGTATTTTACATAAGACAAGGCAAATGTTAGAAGAGAAAAAGGGAGTGAAAGAAACATCAGTTATGTAGGTGTTCCTGGGGAGCTGGGAGAATGTCTGATTCTGTCTTGTCTTTGTTCTGTGCCTGTGAAGATAAACTTGTAATTCGTTATTACTGTGGAATCAAACAGATCTTAGTTTTAGATGCTAGACGTGGCCTGTGGATCTAAAGTTACCACTTTCATGTCCTTGCTTGTGAAGGTCATCAAGGAATTTCCTATTGAATGGTCTGCGGTGTCCGTTCTTCACAGGAACCTTCTCTTTTACATAAGGATGGGGGGGTGCCCTTGAGATTTTTAAATTTTCTTTTTACACACTTATTCCCCAACGCACTGCAGTCTGCTGCTGCTGGAGCACGGTGTCCAGGACACCACTGACTTCCACGTCATCCACTCTAGTGGCCACTTTTCTGCTTCTCAGCTGCATTGAACCTGGCTCCATGTCCCTCTCCTACCGCATGCCCTGACCCTGTCCACCTGTCCTCCCTTACCAAGCGACCCTCTCCCCTGACGCACAACACTCCCTCCATGTAGCTGTCTTTCGGGTCCCCCAACTCTCCCTGACATCCAGGTGTGGCACTTTCCCCAGGCTTCTTTCCTCGGGGCTTCTGTCTTTCTCCTGGTCTTCAGCGTGGCCCTCACAGCCCCTCTGTCTGGTGAGGTCTCCCCACCAACCTTTGTCACTTCCTTTATACTTCGCTCCCTTTATACTATTTAAATACATAAATTACAATCACATTTTTATTTGCTTCTTTCTTACTGGACTCTAAGCTCTGCATGGAGAGGAACCAAATTGGTTTTGTTCATCACCATCATTCCAGCGAATAGTACAGTTCCTGGCACAGATGGGCACAGACAAAAAAGCAACTGTGTTGAATGAAAACATTAAATGTACATTAATCAAACGATTACTCAGATTAATACAATTATGAATTGTGAGATGCACTGTAAATAAGGCGCACTGGGGGTGTTGATCTAGTTTGAGAAGGTCGCCGAAGCTTCCACGTGGAAATCACATTTGAGCCGAGATCTAAGAGCGGGAGGGAGTTTCGGGTAAACATAATGAGAAAAGGTCAGCAGCCCACGGGTCAGAAATTTATGGTTTCCTTGACCTGGGTGGGTCTGTGTGTGACTCTTAGAATAGGTGACACATGCGGGGAAGCCCAGGACACTGTTGTCCAGGCTACATTTAACCTCTTGTTCACCAGCAGCCAAGGAGGCTCAGCAAGGCTTCCTTTTCCCTGCTCCTTCCGAGGAAGAAGTGTGCTGGGATGCTCTAGTGAGCAGCCGGGACTAAGCGGGGGCCTGGGGCCAAACACCAGCTGCGCTGGGCAGTTTTTCTCCACGCCCGGAGGGGAGCTGAGTTCTACCCTCACCCCCCCCCCCCCCGTGTGATATGAGCCGTGTTGACACAAACAAAACCTCAGATGCTGTCTTGTTCACTTTCACTCAACAGCCCGCCGGCTCTCAGATCTCTTGTTTTTGCCTTAGGGATGGTCAGTGTTCCAACACATCCTCGCTGCAGGCAGTTCTCAAGGAAAGGGATCTGAGGACAGCCACCGACAACCAAAAGAGCTAGGGAGATGGAAGGTGCTTCAAACAGGCCCAGAGGAACATAGGACAGATGAAGGGCTCCCGAAACTAATTTTCACACATGCACACACACAAACACACACACACATGTGCATGCATGGAGAAAAAGTAAAAAGCCTTTTGGAATATATAACCTGTTCTCTGACCCAGTAACTCAGTAACTCTGCTTCTAGGAGCCAGTCTTCTGGAAGTAAGCAGAGGCAGGCAAGAACGACCTCACTAGCCTGACAGCTTTAATGCTATTTGCAAAGTGAAAAATCAGAAAAACCTAAATGTCCAAAAACAGGGAAAGAGCTAAATAAATTTCAGCATGCCTAAACTAGTATGCAGCCACTACAATTATGTTTACAAATAAATATTAATTGCTTGGAAAATGCTCACAATATAACGTTAAATGAAAAAGATAAAATGGATAAATAACTTTATGGCATCAACTCAAATATTTGAGTTTCTGTATATACAGATGACAGAGAGAGAGAGAAGAGGAGGGAGAGAGAGAGAGAAGAATGCAAAGGAAAATGATTGGGTAGAAATCGTAATTATAGTTCTTTCTGGTTGGTGGAAAGGGTATTATCTTAATTGGATTTTTATAATTTTCTTTATTTAATTTTTTTACCAAAACCATATTATACAATCATAAATAAATAGTAAGAAGCTTTCTGATTTATTTTCTCTTATTTATTGTAGCAAAATATATGTAACATAAAATTTATCATTTTAACCATTTTTAAACACAGTTCATTAGCATTAAGTACACCCCACATTGCTGGGCAACCGTCACCACCATCCGTGTTCAGAATGCTTTCATCTTCCCAAACAGAGACTCTGTCCCTGTTAAACACTAACTCTCCATTTCCTCCTCCCCCCGACCCCTGGCAACTCCATTCTACCTTCTGTCTCTACGAATCAGACTGCCCTGAGTACCTCATACGTGTGCAATAATACAGAGTTTGTGCTCTTGTGTCTGGCTTATTTCACCTAGCATGATGTCTTCAAGGCTCATGCATGTTTGATTCATTTTTTAAGCACCTTAGTGTCATTCCTACGTTCCGTTAGGTTGCAGTGCTAATCTACAGAGATCTCCAACAAGGTCTTTTGCATGAGACTCAGTGTACACAAACATTTTGCTTGCAGTGTAAGGGTTCCTCTCCCAGGGTCTCAGGATGGGATGTTAAGAGACCATGTTGGGTGTGGAATGTCCACTTCCATCTCACCTCCAGAACCATCGTAAGGAGAAGCCATATTTTTGTATCAAGTCTTGAGAAGTGGTGAGTAGAAGATGAAGCTAAGACTTATTTTGATTGAAGAAAGGTTTAGAAGGAGCTTTGAAAACATCTACTAAAACCCTCTTATTTTATAGGGGCTCAGGGAATCTGAAGGAATTGCTTCCAACTGCACGAGGGAGGTGATCTGGTGTCATGATCACACCCCTCGAGGTTGGTTTAAATTCCAGCCCAGCCTCTGAGAGCTGTGTGACCCTGGGGAGGTTACTTAAGACGTCTAGACCCCTGTGTTGTTATCTGCAATATAGGCATTGTTATGGTTTGAATGTGTCCCCCCAGTTTCGTGTGTTGCAAACTGAATCCCCAATGTGACAATATTAAGAGGTGGCACCTATAAAAAGAGGTGATTGGATCGTGGGGGCTCTGCCATCATGAACGGATTAATCCATTCGTGGACTAATGGGTTATCAGGGAGTGGAGTTGGTATCTTCATAAGAAGAGGAAGAGAGGCCTGAGCTGGCAGGTGAGCACACTCAGCCCTCACCCTACAGTGCCCTGCGCCTCCCCAGGGCTCCGCAGAGAGTCCCCACCAACAAGAAAGCCTTCACCAGATACAGCCCCTCGACCCTGGACTCCTCATCCTCCATAATTATAATAAATAAATTCCTTTTCCTTAGAAATTGAAGTAAGTAACAGAAAATAGACTAATTCAGGCACCATAACTGCACCCACCTCATACAAGTGGGCAGGTGAAATGTACAGTGCGTGGAATAATGCCCGGCAACAGTAAATGCTCAATAAACGTTAAGTGCTATTATTATATCTAATTATTGTTGTTGTTGTTGTTTAGTGCCGGAGCTCAGACTAAAATGCAGATTTCTTAACTCCTAAGGCCAAAGCTGTTTTTAACTAAACTCTCTTTTTGCTTCTGTATCTTTCCTTTGAACCTCGACACTTGGCCATCCCCTCTTTTCCACTCTTTTCTACAAAACTCTGGACCTGGCAGGGGAGAACACGTGGGAAACGTGGAAGATGGAAGGGGAAGGGGCGAGAGCGGTGAGGACGGGAGAGTCCCTCCGCAGGAGTTTGCATCTGCCCAGGCGCAGGCAAGAAGCAGGCAGCTCAGTCGCTGCTCGCTACTTACAGGTGAAGCCCCAAGCCCTTTCCTGCATGCTGGTGGTTAGATGTGCCAAGAAACCTGTATATTTTCTGTGTCTCAGTTTGGAGTACAGGAGTCCTCTTTCCAACAGATAGCAGGGAAAAACATCCTGGTCACGACAAAGACTTTGACAAACCTTGACTTTTTGCAAACTATATTTAATGCAAAGGAGGAAAATGCCCACATTCCTGGAACTTTCCATACATGATAACTTTCCAGATTAGCCATAATTCCCCTCAAACTCCCAGTGTGTAACCTTTTCCTCCTCGTCCTCTTCTTTCTCCGAAGGTGTCCGTGTGCTCGTAGGTTTCTCCCACGTCAGAAAGGTCTCTCTCCTCCCGCTGCGCTCCTGGCCTCGGCCACACCCAGCTGAGGAGGAGACACCCCAACTTCCTCGTCTCACTCAGTTCTGCAGCCAAAGCCCCAAAGCGCAGGGAGGGGGCCAGTTACAAAGCTGAGCACGCAAGGAAGGGCGAGCATCGAAGGCCCACTCTGCTCTGCTAAAAAAGAAAAAGAAAAAAACAAAGGAAAGAGAAAAGAAAAAAGAACAGCACGCAAATATTTTATTTCAAGTGGTCTTGTGCTGGTGAAGGAACGCGGAGAGTTGTTTTGAGTGGGAACCTTCCTGACGGGCTGGCAGGAATGAGGAAGGACGCCTGCAAGAGCAGACTGTCACCCAGCACAGCCGGCCTCGTTCCCCGCAGTGGGCTGCTGCCCTTGAGAGGTCGTGGCCGGGCAGGCTGTGCCCAGAGAAGATGCCTCTTTCAGAGGGCATCTGTGTGAGCACCGACGCAGGAGGCCCAGGCACCAAGCGTGCACTTCAGGAGTGTCATTTTAATTCTGAAGCCTTGAAGTATCCTGTTGATTTCCAAAAACACGTGTGCCAGCTCAGCGTCTTGCTCAGGGGGCCATAAAATAATTCAGGGCAAGGGGTGGCAGGGAGGGAAATGACTAGAGTCACGATCTATAATTACAACTGTTTTCTCTCCTTCTGTCCCCTCCCGCCCCTTCTCTTACCCCACCTTCCTGCAGCCCCACTGGCACAACAGGGTTGGAAATGTTTTCCCTCTGCACGCCCTTGGCAGCCCCTTGGGGGGCTGCTTATGAATTCAGCGCTCGCTGCTGGACAGCAGTGGCACTCCCCGGCTTGGCTGTGGCCGCCTGGCTCTGCCTAGGACTCTGAAAGACGCCAGCCGGAAGAGGAAACAATATCTCTGCGAGAACAACGCCCTTGGCCTGAATCCGTCCAGCAGGATTTATTGGGGAAGGAGGAGGGAAGGCTGGAGGAGGGAGACACATATACAGTGTGTTAAGTAAACACAATCAAGGTATGGCTGGGTGTTGCAGGATGGCCTTGAGAATAGGAACCCCAGGCATGTTTTCAACACACAGCCTGATGGGAACCTCGACTTCAAGGCGGGTCACCCAGGTTTGCATGCAACAGGTGTGCCAGGCGCCATCCTGGGGGCTTTCGCAGATGTGGTCTTGTTTAATCCTCCCAAAAAACCCTGGCAAGGCCGTCCCGTTATTTCTGGGGTCCTGATAAAACTGAACCTAGCAGGGACCATTGTGACCACCAAGGCCGCAGCTCCCAGGACTCAGGTCTTCTGGCAGCATGCCCAGTGCCTACCCACACGCCACAGGAAAAGAAAAACTAATCCCTTTTTAACATATCTGACGTTACAATCAGCCATGGAAACGTGATGCTAGCATTAGGGGAGACTGGGTGAGAATTTTCTGTGCAATCTTTGCAGCACCTCTGTAGCACCTGAAACTATTCCAAAATAAAAAGTTTATTGTAACGAAATAGGCCACAGTCTGGCAGCATAAATGCTTCCAGAAGGGAAATAATACTGGTGACACCTGTCATGCTGCTATCTTGTCCACCCCTAAACTGGCGGCCAGGAGCACAGCCCACACGGGTGAGCTTCTGTTAAACGCTGCCGGGCATGCCGCTCACGGGAGCCAGGCAGGGGCTGATGACGGGCGGCAGTGGGGGCCCGGTTAGGACTGGGGGCCTGGGGCAGCTTCTCTGAGAAAATGATATGTATGAAATTTAACTTAATGATTTATGAGTGTGCTAATAAAGTGTGAGTATTAAATTGTTACATGCTGAAAATACCTTCAGTGGGTGGTGTGTCTTTTAGCTTTATCATGTCTTTGCCATAAAAAAATATATTTTTTTAAAGTGCAGTTAGCAGCCTCCCTTGGTCTCTAAAAGGAGAGAGACTGATGGGGCGGGGGAGGGCAGATAACACTATTTGGGGAAGGAGAAGGCATTTTGGAGCCAGAAAGGTCTGAGCGCAAGCCCCCGTGGCTGGCCAGGGTACCCGGCTACGAGACCTTGGATTCAGATTCTTCACAGGCGAAGTAGAGACAATCTCGCTTCCCTGATGGGATCGTGAACACTAGTATCTATAAATGTATGGTATCAACTGACACATTGCATGTGCTCAGGAGAGAAGTACATGAATAAATGAGTAAATATAATTAAGCTTTAAAATTAAAAATTCATGCCTAAATTAACAAAAAAACCCAATATTGATAAAGTTATTGGCTAACCTATTGGTTAAAGAAATCCCATGGATAATTACGGCAACTCTCTACAAGCTCTCATCGGGCAGCGTCTGCAGCTGGCCTGGGCAGGGCGGGGACCCAAGGGCAGGTGTGAGTGCTGGTGTCACACGGACCTGGACGTAGCTAATCTGTCCCTCAGGCGCTCCGCGTGAGCAGAGCCGGAGGGACACTGGGACGTGGCATCCGGAGCTGCGGGATCCCACTGGGCTCCAGGCTGCAGAGCCGTGGAAGTCCCACTGGGACAGGCAGAAGAACCTCCACCCCGGTTAGGATTGTGGCTGTGATTTGTCATGAGGCTCTAAGAATCATCACCCTCCGTCTTTGAAGGGGCATAAGGATGGCAGACAGCTGTGAAAGGAGGGAGAACCATGACTAGGTGTGGCCCCCGTGTACACTGAAGGGGCGGAAAGCCAGCCTGCCCGGAGGGGACACACTCCTCGAGACACTGGGCCCCCCCCATGCCATGGGCATGGCATTTTGGAGAAGCATAAAATCTCCTTCTCTTCTTACCAGGTCAAACTGGTATTTATTAGCTATCACCACACCTGGACATCACCTTTACTGTCTCATAAAATCAGTCCGACAGCCAAGGAAAGCAGACACAGAGCCTGAATTTGTTAGCCAGAATCTGGTTCCCCGAACAGTGACGTGGACAGAGTTCTATCACTCCCTCAGGTTTCTCTCTGCCCACTCGCTCCGTCCTCTGCAGAAGAGGCCGGTGTCGTGCGGGTGAACAGCTCGTGCCTGCGGCAGCTTCCTCTTCTGTAAAATGCGCATGAGTGAGGGGCAGGGGGTGGTTTCCCAAAATTTGTCTGGACCTAAATCAGCTATTTACACATACAGATTCCCGGGCCTCTTCTCTAATGTGCTGAGTGGGGGGCTATTCAAGGAGGGGTCCAGGATCTGAATTTCTAGAAAGCTCCCCTTGGTGATTCAGGTAACCAGTTGGAATTGGGCATCATTGACCCATCAGGTTACTTTGGTCTGGAATATTCCAGATTCTGGAAGCCCAGCTCCTCCCCTAAGCCATAATTGTCAGTCCCATCATGTATAAAGCTTAGAAATCATTTCATAAAAACCCACGGCAGTTCTACAATCGCGGGAGTTTTCTTGCTGTCCCGCACCCATTTTTGCCCAGGATGGCTTCAAGATCGCCTGGCCTGGGGGAAGAGTCTATCCACGGTGTGACTTGAAGACCAGCCGCACTGGCGACACCTGGAAGTGCTGAGCAACACCAGCTCTGGATCCCCGCCCCAGACATCCTCAATCAAAATCTCCACTTTACCAGAATCCCAAGGCGACTCGTGTGTGCATGAAAGTCTGGGAAATCTCTGGGTTAGCTCACTTATTCTCAACTTGATTGCACACTGGAATCATCTGGAGAGTCTTAAAAATGACCAGTGTTTGAGTCCCAGTGCCCAGGGTTCAGGGATTGTTTTAAATTCCCCAGGTAATTCTAATGTGCAGCAAAGCAACACTGAATAGATGATTTAAAACAAAAATCCAAATACATTTTTGGGGAGGTTTGCGGAGGGGGTAGTAGCGAGGGATTCTGCAGATCTTCACTGGTTTGCTTTATTTTCCTTCACTCAACTGACAAAATCACAAACAGAGAAAGAACTACAGACGTCTTCACAAACAGACATGGCCTTGAGACCCTCTGATCCAACAGGAGGGAGGAAGCGGGTGGAGGACGGTTGGGCCATGAGCCGACTCAATGTCATGAGACCTTTCAGATTTCCCCTGGAGCCTGCACAGAAGGCTGGGCTTGCTGGGGCAGGCCAGGGTCCCCCCGCCTTGGAGCCGTGTACCCGAGTCATGGACACAGTGAGGATGCACCCCACGACACGGACGCCTCTCTCCACCACTGGAAGAAAATTGTTTCTTCTGCTCTTGTTGGAAAACATTCTCTTTCCGTCAGAAGCTGAGAATGCTTTGTGTGTCTATTGGGCTATGATAACCGTTCATTCTAGAAAAATAACAAAAGGCTTTATGTAAAACTTCAGCTCTGTGAATTTTGGCTCAACTTGATTTCCACTGCATCCAAACTCTCACAAAGTTCTTGCCTACCCCCCCAGAGGCAGCCTCACCTGCATCCATCAAGCTAAAGACGTGGTACCAGATTCTTCCATGTGGGCTCTTGGAGGGCCCTGGGTGGTGGGCTGAAGGCTCAGATTTGACTTTGGTTTGGATATGATCCTTCTAGTTCCCAGTTTTCTCACCTGGAATTGCATTTGGGTGAAGATGAGTGAGACCAAGTGTATGAGGCAGCACCGTGGGCTTTTCTGCCAGGCTATAGGACTGTGCAGCCTGGTGTCACAGCTGTCCCTGAGTTCTCAGACAACCTAGGCCCCTCAGCACTGTGGGAGACATTTCCCCCGTTGCATCGCCTAGGGACGGCTGTGAGGGCACGCAGGGACCCGCAGCTGTGGCGCTATGACTAACCCTGAGTCAAGTGTTGGGGCTCAGAAAAGCCTCATTGATAAAAATAGCTCAAGGAAGGCGGCAGCTTCAATTCTTCCTGCTTCAGTGTGGGTGGGGCCTCTTTCCACACCACTCATGGGAGGCCCTCAGAAAACACACCGGAAACTCCAAATCAAAAGAACCGACTTAGTTAACCCTCTCAGAGTTGGGGGTGAACTGCAGGGAGCATTATAATTGGAAAACGATCACAGCTCGTTCTATTGGCCCAACCACCTCTTCTTTGGAGGATCTGGGCTGTGCTGTCTGTGGGGACCCAGTCCCCAGGGGACTCTCTAGATGGGACAAGATTACCCATCTGGAGGACAAAGAGCTGCAACGGCTGGTGGTGGAGTCTGGTGACCTCCAGGGCGGGCTCACCTGACGTGAGGTGTCATGGGGAAACGGGGAAGGGCTCACTGTCCAGGTCTCTGCTCCCTGGGACCACCTCCCTGCGCCCTCAGTGTGGCCCTGAGAAGGGCGCTCAGTCTCTGGCCCCAGGGTTCCTCAGCAGACGAGAGGCAAGGCCACCACGGCACCGAAGCACACTCTGACACTGTGACTCTATTGACATTTTCAGCCCAGGAAAAGAATAAAGGAAAGAATGCTGGCCAGAGTGTCAGATGCTATTTCAGGACAAGAAATAGAATTTTGGGTGAATCTAAGGAAGTCATTTTGTGAAGTTTCACACAGAAACAAACAAACAAAATGATTGTATTCAAATATGACTGTATTCCAAAGGCCCTATTGAGAAGAGGATTGCCTCAGAATCTTCCACAGAAAGCCCGAAGAGCAGCTCAAGGTGCAGACCAGCGGGAGCTCGTGCTGTGGCTGTCGGAGCGTCCCCTGCCTCCCACCCAGGAGCCCGAGGGAAGCACGCTGGGCTTCAGGTACAAGGACACCCTGGGGCTGGGAGAGAAGGGCAGAGACAGAGACAGAAACAGAGAGAGACTCTGAAAATAATTGCACATTTCATCCACTTTTACTGTGTGCCTTCCATGTGCAAGACACTCTGCTAGATCCCGGAACAAGGAGGATTTTCTACCTTTGACAGTCGAGGTTCAACTTTTGATTTTAATAATTATAACCACCTAGTATGAACATCTACTATGGGCCAGCGACTGTACTTAACTGGGCACCCATTAAATCCCCACCGCAAAGCCATGAACTGCCCTGCACTGGGCAGTGTGGAAGAGCAGGGCCACTGGAGCCAGCTCAGGCTGCAAAGCCAGCCTTGGCCACTTAGTCACTGTGTGACTTTGGATCATTTACTTAACCTCTCTGGGGCTTAGTTTGGTCATCTGTAAAATAGGAATGATGCTCACGCCTACCTTGTGAGATTATTGTAAAGATTAAATTAGTTTATATGTGTTTACACACACACACACCCCTAAAGCATCTAGAAAAGTTGCATATTTGAGAACCCTGACTGCAGCAATCCTCTGATAGCGGATGTGATCGTGTCCCTAGTATCCATTCCCTCCTTCCTAACTCCCACAGTATCACCTGGCCCATGGACACCAACAGACTGGATTTCCCAGCCTTCCTTGCAGCAGGGTGTGGCTGTGTGATTTATTTCTGTGAGCGAGGGTGAGATGTGCCTCTTTTGGGCCTCGGCCCCCTCTCTCCCTCTCCTTCCCACAGGATGGAGCGTGAGCACAGAATAGGGAATCCAACTTCAGCCAGGCAGACAAGAGCCTCTCTCTGGGTGATGAGCAGGGATGTAGATGGAGCCTGCATCTCAGGCCACCCTAAGGAATAGAGTCACCTGCCTGCTCTGGGTTGCCCACCTATCTTTGGACTATTAAATGAGAGAAAAATCAAATGCCACCTGTTTGACCCTCAGTGATTTTAGTTCTCTTTGTTAAAGCAGCTGAGCCCTTACCCTAGAATATGACTACTATATTGTTTTCCAGCAGGAATGAATGTCACAGTCATGTAAGGAACTTTTAAAAAATACAGATAGAGCAAGATGGCTAATGCACGCCAGGTGTTCATCCTTCCCACGAGAAAGGATGAAGGCAACAAATAAACAGCTCAGATTTCCTGGAGTGTCAAAGGGAGCATGCTAGAGTGGAGATGCCCCCGTGGTGAATGGAAGTCTAGGAGGGCAGTGTGGAGGCAGCCGGCCTCTGCAGCCCTGTCTCTCCAGCCCGGATTATATCTGCCTGGAAGATCCCCAGCAGCCCCCACTGGCACTGCAAACACTTACCATCCTTACTGCTATAGAATCCCACCATCCTTCCACGTCCTGAGCCTGGTTTGGAATTCATGCAGCTACATTGCTCCAGATAGGAGCACAAGGGGTGCACTGCCCACTCCCCTGTGAGCCAAGCTGTTGCAGTATGGTGCCATCTTGAGACCAGAGCCCCCTGTGCAGTACACCCTGCTCTGGGGACTGGTAGCCACCACACATCTCCACCATCGGAGCTCCATCTTTATTATGCTAAGCCCACACAGATGGCTGAATACCACAATATCAGCTGCACGGTGCTGGGGCCGAGAATTGGTTGTGACTCTGGTCCTGCGTAGCGGGGAAACCATCCCTGACTG
The DNA here is from genome assembly GCA_963574885.1 of Lepilemur ruficaudatus. Classification (NCBI taxonomy): domain Eukaryota; kingdom Metazoa; phylum Chordata; class Mammalia; order Primates; family Lepilemuridae; genus Lepilemur; species Lepilemur ruficaudatus. Next base: position 80,460 of record CAUYRT010004822.1, on the reverse strand, counting down.
CCTGTACTCCCAGCTGAAGGAACGGGCTGCCAGTCTCACTCAGGGCAAACTCACACTTGAGCTGGCCAAACCACTGTGCACCCTCCCCCAAGCAGGAGAAGCCCTTGGAGCCTTCAAGCATGACACACCCCTAAGGCAGCAGAGTGGCTAACACTAAGCTCAGGAGCTGAGAAAAAGACTTAGAGTGCTGCCATACTCTGTAGATACACCCCTGGCCTGCCCAGTGGGCCTGTGCCCCCAGTAATGACCTACGGCAAACCCATAGACCAGCTAAGCAGCGAAGAGATTACATCCTGGACCTGAGAAACAGCCCCATGAGCCAACCCTGGCAGACAGGCCCCAGGCCAGCTGAGAAGCCATGTAGTTGTGTCCTAAGTCAGAGAAACATTCTCATAGGCCACCCCCAGCTGACACACTCCCAGGCTAGTCAAGCAACCATGTAGCTGTGTCCTGGGCCTGAGACACAGCCCCACGGGCTGTCATCAGCAGACACATACCCAGGCCAGCCAAGCAGTCATATGCCTACATGCCAGGCCTGAGAAACAGTCCCACAGGGACTCATGGGCATGCCTCCATGAAGCAAGGATGGCTTCACTACTGAATTCTACCAACTTTTTTTTTTTTTGCAGAAGTCTTTCTTTTTTATTCAAACAGATTTAGGGGGTACAAGTGGTTTTTTGTTACTTGAATGAATTGTATAATTAAGTCTGGGCTTTTAGTGTACTTATCACTCAAATAGTGTACATTGTACCCAATACATAATTTTTCATTCCTTTTCTCCCTCTCGACCTTCTCCTTCTGAGTCTCCAGTGTTTATTATGTCACTCTATATGACCATGCATGCCTGTAGCTTAGCTCTCACTTATAAATGAGAACATGTAGTATTTGCTTTTCCCTTCCTAAGTTACTTAACCTAGGATAATGGACTTCAGTTCTATCTAAGTTACTGCAAAAACATTATTTCATTCTTTTTTATGGCTGAGTAGTATTCCATAGTGTGTGTGTGTGCATGTAGCTATATATATACATTTTCTTATACACTCCTTGGTTGATAGGTACTTAGATTGATTCCATATCTTTGCAATTATGAATTGCGCTCACTGCTATAAACATACGAGTGCAGGTATCTTTTTGATATAATGACTTATTTTCTTTTTCCTGTGGGCAGATACCTAGTAGTGGGATTGCTGGATCAAATAGCAGATCTACTTTCAGTTCTTTGAAAAATCTCTATACTATTTTTCATAGAGGTTGTACTAATATACATTCCCACCTCAACTGAACCTTTAAAGAAGAATTAATACCAATTATTCTCAAACTATTCCAAAAAACTGAAGCAGAGGAAAATGTTCCTAACTCACTCTATGAGGCCAGCATAACCCTAATACCAAAACCACAGCAACACATAACAAAAAAGGAAAAATATCCCTGATGAACATAGACACAAAAATCCTCAAAAAAAAAAAAAAACCCACTAACAAACCAAATCTAAAAATACATTGAAAAGACAATATACCATGATCAATTGGGATTTATCCCAGGAATGTAAGGATGGTTCCACATATGCAAATCAATAAGCATCATATATCACACCTATAGAATAAGGACAAAAATCACATTATCATCTCAATAGACACAGAAAAAGCTTTTGATAAAATTCAACATCCCTTCATGATAAAAGTTCTTAATAAATCAAGTATCAAAAGAAAGTACCTCAACACAATAAAGTCCATATATGACAAATCCAGAGCTAACATCTTGCTGAATAGGGAAAAGCTGAAAGTTTTTCCTCTAACTACTGGACTAAGATAAGGATATCCACTCTCAGTCAACATAGTACTGGAAGTCCTAGCCAGAGCAGTTAGTCAAGAGAAAGAAATAAAGAGCAACTAAATTGGAAAGGAGGAAGTCAAATTGTCCCTGTTTGCAGACGACATGATCTTATACATAGAAAAACCTAAATCTGTACCAAAAAAACTCTTATAACTGATAAATGAATACAGTTGCAGGATACAAAATTAATATACAAAAATCAGTAGCTTTTCTGTACGCGAACAACAAACTGCTGAAAAGAAATCAAGAAGACAATCCCATCTGTAATAGCTCCCCACAAAAATAAAATACCTAGGAATAAATTTAACCAAGGAGGTGAAAGTTCTCTATAAGAAAAATTGCAAAACATTGATGAAAGGAATTGAAGAGGGCATAAGCAAATGGAAGACATTCCATGTTCATGGATTGAAAGAAGTAAGATGGTAAGAGGACAATACTACCTAAAGCAACCTACAGATTCATTGCAATTCCTGTCAAAATACCAATAACGTTTTTCACAAAAATAGAAAACAAATCCTAAAATTTGTATGAACCCACAAAAGACTCTGAATAGCCAAAGCAATCCTGAGCAAAATGAACAAAACTGGAGGTGCCATACTTACAGACCTCAAAATATACAACAAAGCTGTAGTAAGTAAAACATCATGGTATTGGCATAAAAATAGACATATAGACCAATGGAACAGCATAGAGAACACAGAAATTAGTCCACATACCTACAGGCAACTGATTTTCCACAAAGGTGCCAAGAACACTCATTGGGGAAAGAATAGTCTCTTCAATAAATGGTGCTGGGAAAACTGGATATCCATATGTAGAAAAATAAAACTAGACCTCCACCTCTCAGCCTATACAAAAATCAACTCAAAATGGACAGAAGACCTAAACGTAAGAACCGAAATGATAAAACTACTAGAAGAAAACATAGGGGAATTTCTTTAGGACACTGGTGTGGGGAAAGATTTTATGCATAAAACCTCAAAATCATAGACAACGAAAGCAAAAACAAATGGAATTATATCAGCAAAAGAAACAACCAACAGAGTGAACCTACATGATGGGAGAAAATATTTGCTACTCATCCAACAGGGGATTAATACCCAGGACATACAAGAACTCAAATATCTCAACAGCAAAAATACAAACAATTCAATTAAAAAATGGGCATATATTCTGAACAGATATTTCTCAAAACTGACATACAAAAGGACAACAAATATTTGAAAAAATTCTCAACATCACCAATCATCAGGGAAATGCAAATCAAAACCACAAGGAGATATCATCTCACCCCAGTCAGGATGGCTATTGTCAAAAAGACAAAAAATAACAAATGCTGATGAGGATTTGGAGAAACAGGGAACTCTATACACTGTTGGTGGAAATGTAAACTAGTACAGCCACTGCAGAGAACATTATGATGTTTCCTCAAAAAAGTCCAAATAGAACTACCGTATGATCCAGAAATCCCACTACTGAGCATTTATCTAAAAGAAAAGAAATCATTATATTGGAGAGACATCTGCACCCCTCTGTTTATTGCCGTGCCATTCACAGTAGCCAAGTTATAGCATCAACCTAGGTGTCCAACAACAGATGGATGGATAACGACAATGTGGTACATATACACGATGGAATACTATTCAGCCATGGAAAAAGAATTAAATCCTGTCATTCACAGCAGCATGGATGAGACTGGAGGACATTATGTTAAGTGAAAAAGGCAGGAATGGAAAGTTAAACACCATGTGTTCTCACTCGTATGGGGAAGCTAAAAAAAATTAAAATTTTATCTCATAGAAGTAAAAAGTAAAGGATGCTGGAGGATGGGAAGGGTAGGGGTGAAGGAGGGAGAGGGAGAGATTTGTTAAAGGATCCAGCAGTTGTTTAACTGCTGGATAGGACGAATAAGTTCTAGTGTTCTATACTACGGTAGAATAACTATAGCTATAATACTATATTATCTTTGTTAACTAAAAAAATACTAAGTTTTATAATTTGGAAAAAGAGAACTTTATTTCTCATAAAGGGTTTGTGGTCTGCAGTGGCCATTATGGCAGGCTGGGAATAGGGCTCCCGGCCACAAGCCAGGAGCATGTGCTTTGAGGGAGGGACAAAGGGAACAGGATTTTATACTGAATGGGGTGGCTAAATACACATATTGAACAGGTTATAGGAGGAGTCATACATATTTATGAAAAGAGAACTCTGCACCTGTGCAGTGGGACTGTCTGTCCTTTTGTGGGGTCCAAGTTTAAAAATGGCCACCTCCTCTGTCAAAAAGGTGCAACCAAGGACCCAAAAACCCTCTCTGCACATGTTCTGTAGATTGTTAAAAAACACTTCATGGTTGGTGGTCTTTTATCAGGAAAGAATGATGGTCCAGCCCTCAGGAAATAAAGCCTGATGGCCGTTAGCAAGGGAGGGGTACAACGATGCGTGTCTGACTTTCCATCCTGTCATGGCTGGGAACTCAGTTTCAAGATTTCTCTGTGGTCCCCTTGGCCAAGAGGGGTCTGTGCAGTCGCAGGGGCTTAGGATTTTATTTTTAGTTCACATATGGTTTCAAATAGCTAGAAGGAGGATATTGAATATTCATTCTAAGCACAAAGAAATGATAAATGTTTGTGATAATGGATATGCTAATTATCCCGATCTGATCACTATACATTATATGTATCAAAACATCGTTATGTACCCCATAAATATGTACAATTATTATTTGTCAATTAAAAAAATAAAATTTAAAAAATGTAGATACCCAAGATGGGGGTGGGGAACCTTTTCATGCTGAAAGCCTGCATTAATTTAGCTGTAATCAAATAAGGCTGCATTCAAGGAACTTCAAACAGATATACTTAAAAATGTGCATTATTTCATAAAAATCTATTATATGTAATAATTTCAAGAAATGAAAACTATTTGTTAATTTTAAAGTTAACTAAACTTTTAATAACTTTGTTGCATCTGCTTTTTGTTGGAAAACATTTGAATATTTGGTTGCAGCATGGAGGTCCACAGTGTCAGCTGATCCTCTAGATGGGTATCAGTCATCTATGACCTTAAGGGAATCTTGGCTTGGGTTGTGTAGGAGAATGTAGATTCATAGCAATAAGTGGTTAAAAAGCAAGAAATCATTTTTCCGGCATGTTGCCAAAGGCATAGGTATTCTACTGCATTTTTCCATATTTCAGTTGGATCTTTCTTAGCATCCAACAATGACTTTAAAATGTCATCTACTGAGAGCTCAATCAGTTCCATCTGTAGTTCTTTAGGTGCCTTGATGATATCAACTAGGTGAGACTGAAATGCTAATTTGAGTGTGATGTCATGATCCTCAGAGTCAGTGAACCTTTCACTGTATTCTCCAATTATTAATAATAGGTCTATAACAGCTGTGTATTTTTCAAATGATTTGCATATGTCATCCTGCTCATCAATAACCTTTGCTAACTGATGAAAATGTTCACCTGAAATTTCCTTTTGAAGAAATGTTTTGAAAAAAGATAACTTCTTTCAAAATGCTTGGATTTTTTGCTACATATCATATATAGACTTAGTTTTATCTTGCAAAGAAATATTAAAGTCCTGTTGGTTTGACATGATATCACCCAGAAATGCTGCATTCCTGTAGAAATCTTCTTTCAATAATTCACATTGTTGGTTCTGATCTTCATAAAATTTAACTTTCTGTTCTCACAGAGATAAAATTTTGGCTGACACCTGTCCCTGCAAAAGCCAACACACTTTAGAATAATATGGCAAATCCACACTGATACCTCATTGTTCAACTTTCACATGTTATGAAATTGATGATGCCGTGTTGCATTTGCACGAATATAGTTAACAATACTTGCAACTTGTTGCAAAGTGTCACTTAAAACAGTAGCTTTAGCACACAGATTTTGCTGATGCAAGATACAATGAAAAGAAATGAGAGCATCTGGATCTGTTAACACTTTTTTTATGTGTGCAATAAACTCTTCATGTTTTCCTGTCAGGGAAGGTGCACTGTCTGTACATACACTCACTAAATTTACCAAATTCAGTCCAACTTCACGACATTTACCTTGAAAATTGTCGAAGATATCTATCTATTCCCCATGTTCTGTTCACAAGAGTGCCCAAAGTGAGTAACTCTTCGTAACAAAATCTTCTGTTATGACCCAAATTGGGTATAAAACCTGTGCCCAGTCAGTAATATCAGTTGATTGATTCATCCAAAATGATTGAATAATGTATATATTTTCCTTTTGATGTATTGCATAAGTTGTTCTGTTAAGTTGAAAGCTAATTCATGCTGCCAATCAGTTATGGTTCTCCTTGAAAGAAGTAGTTGTTTGTTTGTACTTTGGAATGTTATCGGGGTCTAAGCATCCTACAACTTTGACAATGTACTCTTTCACAATTCCTACATCACTGAGTGGCTTCCCTTTTCCCCCTCAAGTACATAAGCTACTTTAAAAGTTGCTTCGGTGGCATTATTGCCAGATCTTACTGCTGCTTGAAAGAATTGTCATTGCTTTTGCTTTTTATCTTTTAATTTCCACAATATAAATTTTCATGCCTCTCCCTCTAATTTAAAATACTTGTGGTCCTTATGAGTGTTATAATGCTGATGAGCATTGAATTTCTTTAATGTTGAAATTGCAGCACCACAAAGCAAGCAAATCATCTTATCTTTAGCAGAAACAAGATAATACTGCAATTCCCAATCCTCATTAAAGAATTTATTTTCTTTCTTCACATTCTCTTGGTCTTCTACATGATGGGCTATTAAGCAGACAGAATTAAAGAACACTCTCGAGCTGTGCAACTGTTCACGAATTCCACTTCAAACAGAAACACAGTGCACTGTGGTCAAAAGCTGATAGCAGACTGGCATACTCGACCCCCATAAACTCTCACCAACCAGCCTGGTGCAGTAGTGGCACCAGTCAGGCCGCAGAAGTTAGAACCAAATCATAAGCGTAGCAGCTGTCAATTTAGCCCTTATGGCTTACTAATATTCTAATTATGCCAGTCAATCTGGGAGAATTATTTTCTTGAAACTTATTTTAGTCTTTGGTATTTTAAATATGTTCATTTTAAAAATAAAATGAGAATATAAAAGATGAACAAAAATGTACTAATATTAATAAAAATAAAGGATTTGTTCTGTAAAATTTGCATTCAGTCAAAGGCCACACTTAAGGACATAGAAGGCCACAGGCTCCCCACCCCTGCCCAAGACCCACCAGAAATCTAGCAAGTAAAAATCTCTGGGGATGGGACAAGGGCATTTTAAAGTTGTGCAGGTGAGTCTAAGGCCCACTCTGGTGAAGATCTGTTAAGGGAAGCATTAAGACAGTTTGTTGCACTGGTCGGGCCCCCATGAGGGTCTGTGACCTGGTAGGAGGCCTGGCCAGATGTGCCGTCCCTTTGCAGGGCTCCTGGAGCACAGTGGTCCCCTAGCACTGGCAGTACCCAGACCCTCCCGGATTGCGCTGATGGTGCCTTTTTGTCTCTGACTGTTCTCTCCGACCAAACCATGAGCAATCTGAGTGCAGTGACAGTGTCTTGTCCCCTTCTGTGTCCCCAGCAGGACCTTGCGCAGCTCTGGGTCAACCAATGGAGCTCAGTGAGCATTTGCCCATTGATTTCAGTGAGCCAAGAAATGAGGGGCCATCAGGAAACAGAGAGGGGCAAGTGGGAAGTCCCCATTTCCTTACTCTTCCAGCAGCAGGACATAGCTGGCAAAGTGAATTGTTCTCAAAAGGCTGTTATTTTGAATCAAAAAGGGAGACTTGGAAAATGCATATTTACAAACGTCCTTCTTTTAGTGTGAAAGGTTGCCATGGAGACCTATGACTGTGACACCAATTTCTGGCTTAAGAGCATGACAGGGCCTCTTGTATTAAGCCAGGTAGACCGCTGGGCTTGTGCTGCTGCAGCTGCTGCAGCTTGGTGGCACCTGCAGGTGGCTGGGGACGAAGGGAGAGAATTCCCTCGAAACTCTTCCAGCACTAAAGATGCTTCATTCTCTTTCAAAATGGGTAATTAGGCAGAGCAAGCAGCATCTGCCTCCCTGAGATCAAATCCTCTTCATTTCAAAGCCTTCACATATGTGAGCCACCCCAACCCCAATCTGGCTCTGGCTAGCAGGACTTGGCCTTCAGAGCACACAGACTCAGTTCATCCTCCAGATTCCAGACATACGGGGGAGCTCCAGGGCCTTTATCCAGTGTCTGCTCAGAGAAACAACCCAATTACCAAGACCACTGGCACTACTGCTGCTTTGCAGGAGACATCTGGGATACTAACAATTCCTCGTCTAATTGCATGGAGCCCTTTCCTAACCAGGAAAGACCTATACCAAACTCCGCCTGACTGCATTTTCTCACTCATGTGCCAAAGACAAAACAATACTACCGTTCAGAGATGGTTTCAAGAAAGAAAATAGTGCTTTGTATTCCATAGGAATGTTTCGGGGCTGATGGCAGGGTCCTTGAACACGCCCTGACTGGGGATGTGAAGGTGAGTCTCACTTAGTGCTGTGGCATTTGACTGGCTGTAACACAAGTTTCTCCAAGATAAGGACTGGGGTCTTTTATTTTGCTTTGGTTTCATATAGAAGACTGATTGGTTGGTATCCTTGGTGAATATTGCTTGGACCCTGACTCAATGTTTTCCCTTCAGAGATTGTGACTTGGAATCTCAGTGTCTTTGAGGATGTGACATCTCCCTGTCTGTCCCCAAAATGTCCCTCCACTATCAAAGTGTGCACATGCTTTTGAGACACAGCAAAGCAACTATCCCAGAGACGGCACCCTCAGGGCCTGTTAATGCCTATTTCTTGAAATGTTATGCAAAAGTCCTTCCACTTTCCTTCCAAAGCAGAAATTAAACCAGATTAAGAGGTGCGTGGGTTGAGGACTAGCATGAAACACATGAATTGATCCAAAGAGATGCATGGGAAAAGCCTGGAAAGAAGTCTTAGCTCTAACCACTCCCTACCCTACCTCCCACTTACCCTAATGGATCTTCTAATCTGGCCTGAGGGTTTTGTAATAGCAAAGCCCCAAACTGTTGCTGAGAACACAAACGCTCACTGGAGCTTCTTCAAAGGTGCTTGTCCTGTGTGGTTGAGAACTGTGGACTAGTTCAGCACCTTCTCAGTCAGGGAGACAAGAAAGAAGAGGGTACAAGGTGAGCCTCCATGCAGAGGGCACTCAGTAACTGCCGTAGAACTCTGCACTGAATTTAGGGTACAGTAAGGAGAATTCGAATAGAATAAGCTGAGGCTCAAGGCAGAAAGCAGATCATGATACTCAGGACCGTAACACTAGACGGAGCCACGTGGAAGCACCTTTGCATGGTGACTGTGGCAGTCAGCAATGGCCCCACGCATGCTCACTGGGCACAGAGGCTTTGCCCTCACTGCACCCAACTTCCAGCTTCCCAGAAGGATGCTCTGCCCCAGCAGCACTTTCTAATAATGTCCCTGATTAGCTAGTAATTCATTTTCCAATATGGCAGGCCATTCTTGTTGACTCCAGGCAACACCCTACCAGGAAACTGCTTCGCACTCTGTGTCCACTGCTAACCCAGGTCCCACTGGTGCTTTCCTGCTGGTGGCCTGGTGGATCTGGCTACTGTCTCGGATATGTGAGGGGAAAGTGGGGTTGGGGGTTGGGGTGCTCAGCACAAGAACTCTGGGGGCTGATGGGCATGGAGTTGGGTCTGAGCTCCACCACCTGCCACCCCTGTGACAAGCACAGGAGAACAGCAATAGTTCCTATTTCACAGGGTTCTTTGGAAGATTCAACAAGATACTGCATGGATGAGTTCCTTGCCCATGCTAATATACTATTACTGTTAATAATAATGCTTTTGGTTTTCCAGGGCACAGAATTTGATTAATCAAAATTTGTTGGCCAGGCGCAATTGCTCATGCCTGGAATCCCAGCACTCTGAGAAGCTGAGGCAGGAGGATTGCTTGTGGTCAGGAGTTCAAGACCAGCCTGAGCAAGAGCAAGACCCCAGACTCTACAAAATATAGAAAACTTAGCTGAGCGTGGTGGCGTGTGCCTGTAGTCCCAGCTACCCGGGAAGCTGAGGCAGGAGGATTGCTTGAGCCCAGAAGTTTAAGGTTGCAGTGAGCTATGGTGATGCTACTGCATTCTAGCAGGGCAACAGAGTGAGACCTTTTCTCAAAAAAAAAAAATTGTCATTGGTCAATTGTCACTGTCACCACTGCTCCTTCCCTGCCCCTCCCCTCATGTCCCCACCCCAGAGTGTCCATTTTTATCTGCCAGATTTTTTTATTCCCTTGTTTTGTTTTCTGTGGTTGCTGCTTTATCACATATATAATATATTCACCTAAACAATATACTGCTCAGTTTTGTTTCGTTTTTGAACTTTTATAAAAAGAGTATCACGGTCTGTGTAGTTTTCTGGGACTTGCCTACTTCACCCGATGTTACCAACCATTGTGACACCAATGCTACCCACATTCAGTCAAATGGATGAATGTAACTCTAGTTCATTCATTTTCCATTTTTGCATAATACCCTTACATGTAAATATAGTACTATGTATACTTTTCCCTATTGTTGGGCATTTGGGATTTTTTTAAACAAATAGCTTTGTTGAGATATAATTCATATACCACGCAAGTCACCTATTTAAAGTGTATAATTCAATGGTTTTTAGTGTATTCAGAGTAACCACGATGACAATCAATTCTAGAGCATTTACATCAGCCCAAGAAAAAAATCTCACGTATCTATTAGCAGTTACTCCAGACTCCTCTCCCGTTCCTCCAGCCACTAGCAACCTACTTCCTGTCTAATCTACTTTCTGTCTCTATAGATTTATCTGTTCTAGACGTCTCATATAAATGGAATCATGCAACATGTGGCCTTTTGTGACTAGCTTCTTTCACTCAGCATAACGTTTTCAAGGTTCATCCGTGTTGTCGGATGTATTAATACTTCCCTTTATTGCCAAATAATCTCCCACATTTTGTTTACCCATTAGTTTGTGGACATTTGGGTTTTTTTTTTTTTTTTTTTTTTTTTTTGTAGTTCTTTGCGCTTACTAACAGTGCTATCATACCACAGGAGCATCATGCCACATTATTCCCAGGGTACACATGCAAGAGTTTCTCTAGACTATGTTCTGGGAGCCACTGAAATATACAAAGGGCAAATGATCAACCCTGCTAGATAATGCCGACTTGCTTCCCCAAACACTTTAACAATTTACACTCCCATCAGCAAAATACAACATACCACTGGCCTACATTCTTGCTAATATTTGGCACGGCCAGAATTTCTAGTTTTTGTACAGGTTGCTTACTTTTTTTTTTCCGGCAGTCAAACCACTGTTCTGCACTTGACCCATTGCCTGATAATGAGATTCTAATGGAGATCGGACAGAAACGGCCACTTGCCTGACGGCTGTTTCTGTAATTAGCAGCACTTCTCTGTAATAATAGCTCTAGCTTTTGTGTCCTGACCCAGAATTCTGATGTTACTGTTTATAGTAATGTTTTTCCTCTCCAGATGTTCCATCTACTGCCTGGTCCCGGAGTCCCCACTTCCGCCTCTTCCCAGGCATAGCAGAGACAGGGTTGTGCTGTGTCCCTGGTCCTGGTAATAAACACCCCCTACAAACACACACACCCACACCCACACTCACACACACACACACACGCACATATTCATATCCTGGGCCTCCAGCCCCATCCAGGCAGGAGAATGACAGCAAGCAGGAAGCCACTTCAGTGGCTTCTAACCCGGAGAGAAAAACCCGACTCTTCATTAGAACGGCTCATCCTGTGACTGCCGGGAAATGAGGCGCTCTCAGGGGTTGCTGTTCCACCGTCCACCAATTTCCAGACCATCAAATTCAAGCTACGGTGAATGTGGCTGTAATTCCCATGCACTGAATTCTCTCCAGAATCTCATTTTATTTACTTACTGCCTTTGCCATTAATTAAATTTCGATAGCATTTTCCCTCCAGAGGGCTCTACAAATAACTTCTACAATAAACACTTCGTAAAAAGACTAACTCTGAAAGTCAGTAGAGACAAAAGAAACAGAAGAGAGAGCACAAGGAACAAAAGAACTTGGGGGGGGTGACATTTTAGGATGGCGGTGGACAAGGAGATACTTGAGGTCCAGATGTCCCCGGAGAAGGGACGTGTGGCCAGCAGACCTGTCCAGCCCTCAGCACCTTCAGGGTGGGCCCAGCTGCAGAGGCCACCTGGCCTGTGACAGCTTTTGAGAGGTAGCACAACTTTCTCAGTTTGTGGTGATACATTGGAGACTTGTAAGTGTGTGGTGAATTAATGGGACTTTAGAGCAAACACATCAATATTTGAAAATACTGGTGATTAATTGCCTCTTTTTAAGAAAATTTGCTGTCAAATGCAAGCTGGGAAAGTCACTGGAATAACTGTTTGGGAACAGATTACAAGTGTGTGGCTTTGGGATGCTAGCACCTGCATTATGAATTCTATGTGTCTTGTTCACAATGTCTTTTTACTAAAAATCCAACCAAAAAACCAGAGAAATCTCAACCATGAAAAAAAAATCGCCCAGAAAAGTTAATAATTTTATTGGGAAGGTAAGTCCCTCCATTTAAAGCAATTAGAAAATTCGAGAAAATAAGTGACGAAGGGCAAAAGCTGTGCTGTGAAAGCAGGAGCGGGTATGGGACGCCGCGGGGGTGTGGGCAGATGCAGGGCAGCGTGGGCAGTGGGTAGAGCCCTGCTCAGGGACTGGGACAGGAAAAGGAACTCAGTGAAGATTTGAAATAAGGATGGGAAGGCTTTGAGTGGGCTGGAAAATCGCAGAGAGCCTCCCAGGAAGGGGTCACGTCGTGGGCACAGGTGCAGGTGGAGGGGCGTCAGGTGGGCAAGTAAGGAGCGGGGGGGGGAGGGGCAGCAGGTGCCCGTGGGGAAATCGAGGCCCAGGCCATGGGGCCGTGGGAGGCAGGGCCGCCGCCCAGGGGAAGGAGACTGTCCTGTGGTCCGACGTGGGCTCTGTTCTCACCCAAATCAGTCCCTTCACTCGCATTTCAGCCGGTCTCAAGGGACCTCTATGCCATCAATAGAGATTCGCTCCTTAGTGGGTGAAGATGTTCTATTCTTCCCAGGATCTTCAGTAAAACTTCAAATGAGTCGTCAGAGGAGGAGTCATCTGCTAATACCTCACCAGGGATATTTTCTGAGAAGCCTCAAGGCCTTCTTAGGGTGGAGGTGGAGACAGGAGGAGAGAAAGTGGAAAATTTCAATTTGCCCACAGCCTGCCATTGCTTTGATGCTGGGGTTTGCGTAAGGCTTTAAGATGGAAAGAGCAACGAGGGGACTCATGATTGACACGCGTAGACTGACACCAGTTGCAGGAACAGAGGCAAGAGTTAAGGAGCTTCGTGGGAAACATTCCAGTTGGGGCTGCAGGGCCTGAGAGATAAGAGGACTTGTGCACACACATGGTGCATGAATGAATGAGGACAGACAGGCTAGAAAGCAGGCAGTCTCCCCTAAAAGACTTTTCCACTATAGTACCGTGACGCGTGGTATTTTTTAAGTCAGACCTCCTTTAAGGACCCGATCAAGTATATAAATTGCCCTCCCCAGAAAAATGCACATCTGCAAATGCAAACAATTTTGCAATCCTTTTCAGAGGATTTAGAGACACCATCCCTCCCAGCCCCCCAAGGGAACAGTCCTTGAAACTCTCCTGATTATCTTCGAATGTCTATAGGAATGCTGTGGGGTGAGAGACCTTTCCATATGATTCCCCCGTAGGGAAACACTGGGACGAGGAGATGAATTGGGGCCCTACATGCATGTAACAGGTGTCAATTGCTCTGGAACGCTTGGGGAAATCACGGTCCCCACCTGCTAACTTGGCTGGAAATCCATTATCAATCACTGCCTGGCCCCCTTCCATTCCCAAGGGCATATAAGAGTCCAGGGTATAAGGGTGTTGCATCCTGCCACATGTGTCCTGGAAGTCACCTCAGTTGCGGCTACTCACCCTCAGGGACTGTGCCCTGGACTGCTCTCCCGGGCCTTCAGTGGCTGGCTCTGCATGGCTGTCCCTGCCTGAGGACAGGTTTCGCACCTCTGGATCCCAACTACCTCCTTCCAGGTTGGACAACTCTCCTTTTCACTTTCTCTACATCATTCTTTCTCTCTGGAAAAATTCCAGCTGATTCTCCTCAAAGGCCTGCATTTTCAACTGTGACCACCTACTCATTTTGGGCCCCAGGCACCCATCAACCTTCACTCATTTTACCATCAACTTTCACCCCTAAAGGTATTACTTCCACCTGGAACAGGGATTTTAGACCAGCGCCGTCCAATAAACATATTATACCAGCCACACATTTCATTTTAATTTTCTAGTGGCCACATTAAAGAATAGAAACAGTAAAAGGAATTTAAATGCCATCTTATTGGACCCAATACACCCACAATATTATCATTTCTAAACATGGAATCAATATAAAAAATGACTAATGAGATAGTTGGCTTTCTTTTTTTTTTACACCCTGAGTCTTCAAAATCTGGTGTGGGTTTACACCGGCAGCACATCTCAGTTTGAAGTAGACACGGTTCACATGCTGGAAGCCCGCAGGTGGCTGTCCCATCAGGCACAGCGATGCGTCCTGGAGCACGGCTGCGGCGGGGAGTCACTGGATAGGGGAGATATTCATTTTAGTTATAAAAGGCCAAAGCACTTGGAACAAAACTCAGGATTGTTTCTCAATGGGTTGTTGTGTAACATCAGTTATTAATAAACCACCTAATCCTTAAGAATAATCCTGGGCCAAAGAAAGTCCACTCTGGGGAAATGGAGAAATGAGAGAGAAGAAAAAGGGGGGTGGTAGGAAAGCAAGTATCAGAAACGGGAGACCCCCACGCTCCCCTGGGTCTCAGTTGTGCGAGGGCGAGCCCGGAAAACCTACTGTGGACACCACCCCTCCTCTGCTCCCTCCACCGGGAGTCGAGACCCCGGGTGAGTTCCAGCGGCCCCAGTGTGGTTCTCACTCTTGGCTGCGCATCAGACTCCCCCGAAGAGTTGAAGACTTACTGATTCCAGAAGTGTTCCATTCGCTGAAGTCAGTAACTGCACTGTGGTTCTGTAGGAGAATGTCCTTAGCATTACACACTGACCTTTAAGGGGACCACAATGTCACTGACCTTCAAATGGTTCAGAAAAAAAATTTTAATATTATGTGAGAGTGTGTGTGTGTGTGTGTGTGTGTGTGCACGCACATATGGAAAGAGAGAGAAATGATACAGCAAATAGGTTAAAATGTTCACAGTCAGTATAAAGGACGTATAGATATGTTTCGTATTAATCTCATTTTTGCAACTTTTCAATAAGCTTGAAATTACTTCCAAATAAGCTTTATAAATCTTTTTAAACTTGATTCCCAAGAGGTTCTGGTTTCACAGGTCTGGGGTTTTTCAAATCCCCCAGTGACTCGCAAGGGCCCCGACTCCCCAGCTGCAAGGCTGAGAGGCACCCACTCCTCCCCCGCCTCCCTCTCCAGGTGCTGGGCCCAGCCTGCACCCTGCTGCGAGCCATCTTTAGCATCAGCATTTTAGCTTAGGTATTTCGGTGCCTGCTAGGACAGGAAGTCATTTAGGGGTAAGCATCCTCTTTAGGGCCCGCTACTGCACCGGGGGTGTGCCGGGCAGACGCTAAATATTTATCATCCTCCCGTTTCCTGCAGGGCTGGACACACTGTCTACACACGGTCTGTCCGGCCTGTGACTGCTGCCACTTAGTAACTGCTCGGCTGTCTGGGATGCTTTCATCAGAGGTGGCCTGTTTGCCGGAAAGCGGTACCAGGGGTCACAGGCTGAGTGATAACTTAATGATTACTTAGCACCTGTGCCTCTCTTTTTCCTGGGAGTGTGGGGAGTGATGGGCGGGGGTGAAGGTGAAGGTATTTGCCTTCCTCCTCCTGGGAAGCAGTTAGAGAAGGAGCTGGGGGGTGGGGAAGGGGCTGGGCTCAGGTGGTGACTCGAGGAAAAGCCCCAGGGCGACCCCTGCTCCAACTATGCTTGAGCTGAGAGCTGACTTGTGCCTCTTCCACTTTCAAGGATCAGAAATGCAGCCTGGTCTAGTCTATCCCTCACTTCCCCTCACAGTCCCTTGAGACCAGCGACATGCATTTGTGAGGTGAGAAGGGCAGCAGAATGGAGCCTTCCTCTGAGGCCATCAGAAGCCCTAAGTGGCACTCACCTGGAGATCACTAACACCTTTTAAAGTCGTGGCAGCTGTGGCTGACTCATCCAGTGTGTGTGGTCCACTAAGAGCCATCAGATCTTTGTTGGCTGTGTGTCTGTCTGCCTCATCTTTTCAATGATGTGTTTGTGTGATGTGATTTTTGTCCCTAAGCATTCTCAAAGGCATTGTCCTTATGGGACTGACTCTCTCGCTCTATAAACTGGACCAGGTTCCAGGTCCCGGTTGGTCTTGGGTCAAGCTCCTGCAGGGTGGTGGAGGCCCTGTTTCTGTTTCACCTTTGTGTACACCACCCCTCTACAGCGTAGGCACCCAGTAGCTAATTATACTGGGACCAGGGCAAATGTGGGAGCGGAGCAGGGACCTGGCACATCCGCCAGGTATGGGCAGGGAATGGAGGTCAGAGGAGACCCACAGGAGCAGAGCCGCAGGCCAGGTGCAAGGCGGGTATGAGCCGCAGGGGGCAGGGTGTGGGGTCATCGCCAATCAAGAAACCACAGAAAGCGCCCACACAGGGCAGGGTGAGACAGAGCCTGGACACGCGGAGCAGTCAGCTGGGCCGGGGCGAGGCGGGGAGTGGGCTGGTGAGCTGAGGTATGAGGGTGCTGGGTCCTTGGTGGTTCTCGGAGGCGGCAGCATCCGGTTTCGCTGCCAACCCAAGTGGGTAAGCAGGCTTTTGACTGTTGTAGGAGAAAAGCTTAGACCTGATAGAGGAGACCTGCACCAAATCCCATAGACTAGCTGGGAGAACTTGCCTATTTGCCTATAAAATTACTTTCAAGGCTGACAAAGTTTTAACAGATCTGGCGCCCTTTGCTACCAAATGCAAACCCTCTGGGGACTGGGGGTGCAGGAGCTGGCCCGGGTCCCTAACATGCTGCAAGGTCACTGTCGGGGCCAGGGGACAGAATAAACTTTTAGGAAGGAGCTTAGAAGCCTGGCTTATTGGAGGGTGTCCCAGGTCTGGCTCTCACGGGCAAGGTGGCTGCTGTGTTGGCAGCTGTGTGGGCAGCCTGAAGATGAGGAGGACATTTCCCCAGAGCCCAGAGAGCCTGGGGTTATTCCAGTGCAGACATCGGGAGGCCTCACATTGCCTCTCCTGTTTCTTTGACCTTGTCTTTGTGTTAGAGATACGTTCTAAGGCCCTCCTGACTCAAGGTACCTTGGCCCCTTTGTTCCTATTTTGGGTCTGTAGCTGATACTTGTTTGTACTTCTCAGAGGGTTGCAATCTGACCTTATGTCCCATGCCCACACCATCCCTGTAGCAATCCTGTTATGAGAACTGTTTGGTGGGAATGAAGCCCAATTCTGGGCCCCGGGAGCAGGGAACCTGTGCCAGGTCAGCCCTGGTGCCCTCTCCCTGCAGAAGGTAGGGAGGGGGCAGGGGAGGGGCTGCTTTGGCGGAGGGTGAGGTGAAGGGGTGCGGGCTGCCTACACGCTGCCTTAGCTCCGGCCCAGATTTTAAGGACGGAGGTGGGACCATCCCTGCAAATGAGTGGGCACTGGGCCCAGTGGGCGTCCTGGCGTGACCATGACAGCTGAGCCCAGGTTGTCTTTCAAGACTGAGAAGCAACATCTATTCTATGTCCTGTGCATTTTGGCCCTTGTTTCTTGTGACACAGTCTGTAATAACTTCATGCATGTTGGCAAGTCTGCAAGCTCCTTTCAGACAGGAGCCAATGGTGCTTTTCTTTCCTGAGCCCCACAGTGCACAGGAACGCATTGGGCCTGTAGCAGGTGCTCAGTAAAATGGTACTTTCTAAACTGTGCCACCTCGACCATGATGCGCCTCTGACCATTTTTAGAGCTTTTTTCAGTGAAGTGTCAGGGTGAGGGTGAGGGGCCCACAGGTCCAGGCTTGTTGGGGAAGGAGAGGAGAGAAAGACCAGAAAAACAGTTTTTTCTCCCTTGCTTTGGGCCTAGTATCGAGTAGCAGCAGTGTCATTGTTTGCAGTTTATTTAAGGACAATACGTAGACAAGATGCCCATCTTGTGCCATTTCCCCATGTCATTTGTGACCATCCTTCCCTTTTCCCTCCTGGGCAACTTTCTGATTGCTTCGCAGTCTTAGGAAGCACCTGTGGTCCCGGACTGTCCTGAGGGTGGAGCTGGAGGGCCTCCCCCTTCCTCAAGGAAATCCACCTCTCCTGTCCACATCTCAGAGCTAACTAAATGTCCATTTAGTGCAAGATCAACCTGCCCTGTGATTGCCTCTGCTCTTCACAGCGGACTGGAATATTTAAAGCAGCGATGTCTCAAAGGACCGGGGAGGATTGACAGAACAGCCTTAATAAAGTCTCCTTCTCCTCGTTATTTCCCCAAGGTGCCGAAACCTGGCTGTGGTCTGATTTCTTTCCTCCTGCTATCGATCGTCTTGCTCGGCAGTGTCCTGTGAGCCGGGAGGCTCATTGTCTCGTGGCCCCTCACTGGCTGAGCTGTCCCATTCGGGCAAATCTCGCCGGGGCAATAGCGTCGCTCTTATCGAACTTTCTCCACTCCCTCAGTCTCCTCTGATGGATCGGAGTAGCTGGTGATGAAGGAACTTGTTTTTCACATATAGAAACCTGAGCTGCTGGTCCCCGACACAGAAGGAGCGGGAAGCAGCAGAGTGAAATTACAACCCGCAGGCGGTTTGCATCGGAGTCTCCAGCAGTAAGCACACCCCGTGTCATGAATAATAAAACCGTATCCTTGTAACTCTCTCTCTCTCAGGAGCGCAGAGCGTTTTGCCAGCACGATCACATCCATCCTTACAATATTTATACAAGGCAGGCAGGAGGCTCCGGCGCTCCCCGCGGACTCCCCCAGCCCCCGCGGGCAGGGGGTGGGTGTGGACTGCATCTCTCCTCGCACCCCCTGCACCCTCTTCCCGCCCCGTCTCAGCTGCACTTGGCGGAACAAGCCCTTGCCCTTCTTGGTGCTGCCTTTATCAAAAATAAGCTGTGTGGGTGGAGATAATTAGGAATATTAAAATGTCTTGCTTCACCAATTGAGAAAGAGGAAACAACATGTTTCCCGGGGACGTATCTCAAGGGGATTAAAGCACTGCAGACACTAAGCGCATCCCGGCCATCTGCTCCTGGGCTGCGGTTTCCTCTGCACTCAGGCTACCCCGCCACCGAGTCTGCCAGGTGCTGGGCGGGATCCAGCTGGGGACATTCCATCCAGCACTGCCTCCAACATCAGGGGACGCAAGCCCGAGAACTTGGGCAGCCCAGACAGCAGGGGCCCCTCGCAGATCAACAGCAAGGAAGCTCCTTTCCACCAGGTTTGAGCCAGAGCTCAGCAGCTCTGCAAAACTGCAGTTCCTCTTTTTCTTCATCTCTCACTTCCTCCCTCCCCACCAAGGGCTGACTCTTGGTGCCCTTTCTTCCAGCCCGTTCTCACTGTAACCGGCCTCCTGGCTCTACCGGGTCCACCGTTCTTCGCTCTTTCTCCTCTCAACTCTTTCTTTTCCATTTCTCTATTCATTTCTCTATTTTGGCTTTTCTGGTCTGAGGATGTAAGGGAGGAGAAATGAATCCGTTAGTGACACGGTGACCCAATTTACATGCAAATCTCTGACCCTTGCAAATGGCTCTTGTTTGCCAATGTGCTGCACAGCCCCGATGAACAAGTAGGCGGTGGGTGCAGAGCATGGTCATCTGAACACCTGATGGAACAATTTCTGTGTATCACGAGGGCCTTGGTCAAGTTTAGTGTGAATGATGTTTGATTGTAATCATTTTACTTTTTTGACATTAAAAACAGTGGTTAAAGCTTGAGTCAACTCCTCCTCCGATTGCTCAGTATTCCTGGGCAAGGTGTTTTCTGCTTGTCTGTTTGTTGTTTGTGTTTATACTTCTCTGGATGTATTTTGGGATCCAATAAACACCAAATCACAGACTTCCGAATAGAGTTCTTTTAAGAATTATTTTTATTTAATATATCAATACACCTCCACTGGGAATTTTTAAAAGAAACTTTTTTTTTCTGTTTCACTGTTACTATGCCCTTGACCCCCAGTGCCATCACTCCTGCAAATGCAAACACCGGAGGGAGAGTTTCAGGAAGCCGGGATCTTCCTGGTCTTTCTGTCGCTGTAACCCAGCCCTGGCAAGGTGTCTAGCACGTAGTAGGAGCTCGAGAAACACTTGTTGAGTGAGTGAACAGACAGCTGAAATTACCAGGGAGGGAGCCAGGGGACCCTGTGCTGCAGTCAGGAGCTTCAGGGTATTGTGCTCCCCCAGGAGCAGAGGGCGGTTTTGCTGGGATAACAGGAGAAGACTGACGAAGTGGAAATCACTGTGACCTTGCCCAGATACCGCGACCCTTCTACCATCCAAAAATCACATTTCTGCAATAAGTTAGGGTATACTTTAAAATAACTAAAAGAGCAGAATTGGAACGTTCCTAAAAGAAACGATAAATGCCCGAGGTGATGGATACCCTGATTACCCTGATTTGGTTAATACACGTTGCATGCCTGCATCAAAACATCACAGGTACCCTATACATGTACACAAGTATTATGTACCCATAATAATGAAAAATAAAAAATTTAAAAAATTATAAAAACAAAACTCACATTTCTGTTTAGTATACTAAATATTTTTTGAAAGTTTTGCTGTGTGTAAACATTATGCTAAACTCTAGGGATAACAAAATAAATAGGACATTGTCTCTACCCTCAAAGAGGTCTTGGTATAGTAAGTAAAAGGATAATTTTTTGAACTAACATGTTATATACCTCCATGTATTAAATTTTGGGCTGAACTGAACCAATTTTTTTTTTTAAATCTGATGAACCAGTAGGTTTGAATTGCAGTTCTGTGCATGTCTGTATTTCCTGAATCTTTTGCACTGAAATAGCACAGGAACAGCAGACCATTCTCACAGACGGTGCCTGGAGGAAACACTCTGTTTGGGCTGAGTCCATATTTCCTTCTTCTCTTTAATTGTTTGCCCTTTGACCTTTGCATATCTCAGCATCATTTCTCCAGAGCTACACCTGGAGTCTTTGATGGGAGCTGTCACCAGTAACCAGCGATCTCTCACGAAGACTCGCCTGTTCTGCTCCCTGACCTCCCTGCTACTTTAGGGAAAGGTTCTTTATCTAGAAGTGTCCCTGAGAAACATGCCAGGCTTTAACTAATGCATCGAGAGTGGCTCATCTGTTTGAAAGCACTTTGATCAATGAGCCCATCTCGCCCATGTACATGGACTCCACTTCCTGCCTTGGCTACCGGGGGTCTTGGCAGGACAAGGCCTGGCCCATCACAAAAACCCGGCATCTCGGAGATGAATGAGGGCTTAGCCACCTGATGCTGGAACTCCCTCCTCGCGGTCCCTGACAAATGGCCATGTAGTTTATGTGCTAATAAGTGACAAAGAGCTCTCCATCTCTGGAGAGGGCCATTTCCAATTCTGAGCCTTTTGGTTTGTTAGTAAGTTTTTTTTTTAGAAAGTTGTTTTTGTATATTGAGCCCAAAATCACCCTCCTTGCCACTTCCTTCCTTACTGACTTCCTCTGCCCTTCCCTCGACAGGCACTCACTCTTGCTCCTGTTCTGTCTTTTCCTAAAATAAAACCCATTTATTTCTTCTGCCTCCCAACACCTCCTTCAATATTTGAAGCCAGGAAGACAGTTGCTTCATCTTCTCCCTTCCAAGCTGAACACGCTCCGAGCCTCCCACTCCTCTGCCCTGGGCGTGGTTTCTAGAGCCTTCGGCATCTCCACCCATCCTCTCTAGACACGTGATTGTCTGTTAGGAGACATCTTAATTGCAGTGACTTGAAGCAAACATTATTTTTCAATTGTCATCTGACCAGCATAATAATGTTACTATTACTTATTATCTGGACATTATATTTTTACTGAATGGAGCCTACAGTTACATTAGCTTTTTCAAGCAACCACATCACTTTATTGGCTCACATCAGCTTCTGACCAAAGAAAAACTCCAGATATTTTGAAAACAGGAACGACAATGAAACCAGGTCTCCTCCCCCGGTACACTATTGTGCAATCAATTTCTGGACCCAAATGTGTTCTCATGATACCAGCCATACTGACATAAGGGTATTTTAAAAATTTGTCCCAAGCTAGTTTCTGGCTTATCCCTCTAACCCAGCCCCACCTCTCTACCCCTGCCTGCCAACTAGATCATGAGGTCTTCAATTTCAGTGGCCCCACTGGGGCTGAGACGACATCTCTCCTTCTTTTTATTCTACCTAGGACCAAGCACAGATTGTGGGAGAAGTGGATTCCCAATTAACGTTTGTTGAATGGCTGAATGAA
Source organism: Lepilemur ruficaudatus (assembly GCA_963574885.1). Lineage (NCBI taxonomy): Eukaryota > Metazoa > Chordata > Mammalia > Primates > Lepilemuridae > Lepilemur > Lepilemur ruficaudatus. The sequence continues at coordinate 58,087 of CAUYRT010004822.1, read as the reverse complement.
TGTATTGCATGAGGCTTTACTAACCATGGTTGTTTCCCAGAATGAGCCAAGGCTGCTATTTAATGCATAGACTCTTGGCATGTTTGATGTCTCATTTCTTTAGATTTTTGTCTTAAGAAGATCGTGAGTCCATTCCAGTCATGGAAAAACGCCATACTTCCCAGAGAACTTTAAGAAATTTTCTTTCTTTAAAGAAAGGGGTGTTCCTGGGTGACACTGCTCATCATTATAATTTAGTTGCTAGAACTACTTTCTAAGCACACCAGGATGAGAATATTATCTTTCAAATACGTTGGCATAAAAAAGGATGTTGAGGAAAGTACATGGAGCAGAATCTCCACCGGTGGCTCCAGCAGCGTATAATCAGTGTCGTCAGACCCGTTGCCACGAGTGCCCTTGTCCTGCTCGAGCCCAGCCAGGCCTGGGGAAAACACTTGCAAGTTATCGAAACCAGCAAATACTTGCAAGAGGGAGGGAGGAAGAAAAGCAGATTTCATTGTCTTTTCCTGTATCCATAGCTGTCAAAGCACCTTTTTTTTTAAGGTCATGTGGCTTCTAATACGACCACCCTGTCTCAGTGCCACTGAGCTGCTGTTGCTGACATTTCAGTGAGACCTATCGTCTGCTCCGGCCTTGGGTGACTCTGAATCTAAAAGAAAAAAAAATTTCAAGGAAAGGCTGGAAAGGGCTGGGTGGAGCAATGTTTGTGCTAATGCAGCCCCTTCCCAGGTTAAAACTGGGCTGCCCAAGTTACTCCCTCGGAAGCCTGAAACTAACTGCCACTCTGCACAGCGGGGCAGTTGTCTCAGGAGTCTGCAGGACCGTGCCTTATCTGGTACCGAAAGGCATTAGGGTATTCACTGAAATAAATAGAGAAGAGAAAACATGCAGAGAGCAAGAAAATGGATATATGTAACCCTCCGAAGAAATCAAAATGGTAAACAGGAAATGAGTTTTCATTTGACTTTCCTTTCACTGTGCAGGCTATTCCAAACCCTGGAATGAGAATCCTCAACATCTTGGCCACTTGGGATGGACAGAGTGAGCTTAATTTCCTTTTCTATGAAATTTTCCTAAACCTTAGAGTCAAGAAGGCATTTGGAACATCAAGAGATACTGTGTTGAATCACTAAATTAGAGTAAGGCTCACACTAGGCGTGGTTCAATATCCCTTGTTAAAAAGAAAATAAAAACTTAACTCTGCCTCCTCTGTCAGCACCCTGTGGGTCCTATGGAAATGACTGGGGTGTCCCAAGCTAAGCTGCTGGGAGGGGAAGCTGAGGAGGGCCATTTGGACCCCTGTGTATTTTTAAACAGTTCACCACCCTGGTCACGGCATCCCACCCTGTTGGCTCTCAGGATTCTATGCTTGGCAAGGCAATGTTTATAGTGGTTAAAAGTGTACACTTTGCAGTCAGCTAGATTCAAACCCACTCACACCACTCACTAGCTATGAAATAGCAGCAAGACGCTTGAGCTCTCTGGGTTTTTCTTAATGTAAAGTGGTGAAAATGATATCTCCTAAGTCTGTTGTGAGGAATAAATCAATTAATGCCTGTTAGGTGCTTATCACAAAGCCTGGCACACAGTAAACTATTAAAATCTTTTAAAAAAGTAAACTGTTAATGGAATAGGACCTTAGATAAAATACATTCTTGACAACACAAAGCTATGTGCAAGAGACTAGAATATATTTAGTGAAATACTACTATGTGCTCACCCCTGCACGGTGTGTCATGGAATAGATACAGAAACATTTCCGCATTCACGGCTTTCCTCTGGGTTTTCTTTGTTTGCAGTATTCCAATCATTAGAACATGAAAAACTGAAGCTATAAACAGATACTCCTTTTCTGAACTACAAGGAAACACTCTCAGAATTGGCAACTGAAATCTATAAGTGAGCCCATAGCATTGTATTTGTATTCTTACTTTCAAAGTTGTCTGGCACCAAAAAAATCTGTATAAGAGCTGTGTCAAGAAGGCCCTGCCTTTGAGTGTCCCCTTCTCCCGGCCTTGCCTGCTTTCTGGAGCGACAGCAAGCCGCCCAGCTAAGTGACGTGAGGTGGAACAGCAGTGAGTAAAAAGGGGAAGAAAGCCCTAAACATTCCACGTGCCAGGTGGTCGCCTCCTGGAGAAGGACGGCCTGGAAGCCCCAACAAGACAGCAGCGAGCAGGCTTCTGGGGGCGCTGGTGTCCGCTGTGGAGCTAAAGAAGTCTGGGAGCTTGGGGCGCATGGTGGGTATTGTTTTCAGTTGCTGAGTAAATTGTTAAGGGGAACTGAAAAAAGAAACATGTGTAGACTCGATTGCAGGGGGAGGGGTGGGGGTCATCCACGCAGGGCGGAGAGAGACAGAGACACAGAAACAGAGAGAGAAAGAGAGAAAGAGAGGGAGAGAGAGAGAGAGAGAGAGAGAGAGAGGGAGAGAGAGAGAGAGGGAGAGAGACCACTCCCAGGAACCCAGATCTGGTCCCTTTAGGACATAAGGCCGCAGTGGTGAAAGTTGGGAAGAGAGAGGGAAGGGGGAGTACAGGATCTCTTTTTCTTTAATAGTCGGAGTCTTTCTCTAGGTCCAGGAGGCACAAGAAAGGCTCACTTGAGTCGCAAACACCCCCGTGTTCTGTGGTCATAACCACCAATCACGGGGCTTACGGAGCAAGGTAGGGCGCACACCGTGTGCCGGTCCTGGCTGTGGCAGCGTGGTGAGCTCAGCTGCTCATGGCCCCACAGGGACGCGTGGGGTCTTCAGAGCCCCAGACCCCCTTCCTCCCCCTGAGCACCACACTCCCTTCACCTGGACCTGGTCGGCCGGGCAAGGACACAGATCTTGGCGAGACCAAGGCTATAACTTCAGTGCCCAGGATAACAATCAACCGGAGAACACTAATAATTTAACCCAGCAACTGAAAATAACACCCATAATTTACTCCCAGCTTCCAGACTTCCCTTAGCTCTCAAAACAGTCCTTAGAGCCTCCGGGAACCTGTGCATGCCACCGTCCCGCTGTTGACCCCTTCCTGTCCTGAGTATTTCTCTCAGCTCTCCTCCTGGAGGCCTCAGAGCTAGGACTGGGAAAGGCTGCTGCCCCTGAGCGGCTGCCACCAGGAAACTCACAGCTCTGTGACTGCTGGTGGTGCTTGCGGGACAGTGGCCCATATATGGAAATGTCCAGAAGATTCCTCTTTGATGGTAATGTCTGTTTTCATTCAAGACATTTAGACTAAAACCAAGAGAGTATCTCTCCCCTTTCCCTCCCCCAAAACCTAGATCTAGGGGTGTCAGGTCTCCCCTGCACGTCTGTGGAAGCCAGGACCCAGAGGGAAGAACGTGGCTGGTCCATCCTCTCTCCAACTGGGAGCTGCCGCGGCTTTGGCTTGGCGGGGTGGAGAGGCGCTCCGGGACTATGAATTTTGCTTCCGGCCCTGTCAGATCAATTTGGAGTAATTTATTTACACGCTGGATTAGGAAGTCTTTGCAGAGGAAGCACAGTGCTCCTGAATATAGAAATGTAGAGGAATCCTTTCCCGACTGCTGCCCAGGCTGAAGCTAAATGCCTTGAGGATGGGGACGTAGGTGGAATGACCAAGGTGGGTCGCCCAGGCGTGCTCAGGGTTCCTGGGCCACAGCAAATAGAAAGCAAGAGCTGAGCCAACCTGCAGGGAACAGACACCCGAGAGCCGTCCTGACAAAGTCTCTCCTCTCCCCGTAGTCCTGTCCCGGGCTCCCGCGGGGGCTCATGGCAGCTCCTCTCTGCCACAGGGTGCTGAGTTGCTCCTACTGGTATCCTTGGTCCTCTCACTAGAATGACCTACCCAGAGCACACCTCTGAGTCTCTGCCACTTGGGAATAAAATGTTTGTTTAATCTAAAACCAAACCCATGCCTGGTCTCTGAAACGTGCCGGCCTGCACTGGCTCCCCTGGGGTTGGGAGACACAAGACCTGGTGCTCAGCACCTCCCCCCCCGCCATGCTATCAAACACAGGGGGTGGATTCTACAGCGAGACCAATGCCAGCTCCAGGCCCCTGGGCTTCCTCAGGCAGGGGAGACAGCGTGTGATGACGCTCTCTGCAACACGAGTGCTCTCTCTGCACAGGAGGATGGTCTACACACGTGGCAAAAGGTCCGTCCATGGGATAGCCGTTCACCAGGAGCTCTGCTGAGTGCTAAAGATCAATAGGGCACGGCCCTCACCTTGAGATGCAGGGACTGGCCAGGAGGTGGCTGCAGACAAACACCAATGTGGACTCGGGGAGAGGGGCACGGAGGTATCCACTTCTGGGAATTTAACTGCAGAGGTGAGAGCCGGGGGCGAGGGGTGGAGGGGAGGAGAATGGATGTCACTGCCTTAAGAGCTGGAGGCGAGAGGCTGTGAGCAGGTCAGTCCTCCACAGCTCTCCTTGTTTGGACACCTCGTGCAGCTGATGTCACTCTGGAGTTTATAGACATGAGCAGTTGTCACACAGCACACTCCCTAAAGCACCATGATACTGGAACAGTTACGGGCTTTTCAAAGGTGACACTGCCATCTTTGCCGTACTCTCTCGCTGACGCTGAGAACTAGTGTGGGGGAGAGAAAGTAGGATCTTTTCCTTACCCGTCGCTAGGCTCATGGCCGAGGCCTCTAGAACAAAAGACAGAGTAATAAGAGAAAAGCACAGAATTTATTTAATGTCAGTTTTATGAGACACGAGAGCCTTCAGAAATGAAGATCCAAAGAAACAGGTAGGCCTGAGTGTTTTTATGTTGGCTGTGATGAACAGTGGACAATCGTGCAGAAGGATGATTAGAGAAAGCGGGTATGACCCAGTAGCAATAAACTGGGAAAACTGGCTAGGCCTGTTTGCTGAGATTCCTCTCTGTGTCCCCGTGTCCTCAGAGATAGGGACGTTCCTTTCCTCCAGGTACAGAGGAAGGGTATCTCTCACTTGAGTGTCTTATGACTGCCTTTAGAAGAAGGTCAGATAATTCTTTTATGGCCTGCTTCAGGGGAGAAGGTCAGAGAGATCCTGCTTCTGCTGTTTTCTCAAAAGCCAAGGTGCCACAATCTGGGTAGCGTGTCCCACACCCCATCAGCAGCCGTCACAGTGGAGATGACTCCACTGTAATCAAGGTGGTATAAAGTGCCCCAGGAGCGCCCTTAGAAGCAGACGGGCCTGACACGTGCATTTGTCTGCCCGAACACACGTGAGTGGAAAAGCACAGGGGCTGGAAAGGCCTCAGGGAGGAGACAGTATTTGAGCTGGGCCTTGAAGCCAAAGTAGAACTGTTTGAGTCAGAAAAAAGAGGAGGTAGAAACATAACATTCTGAAGCTGAGAGCACCTAGGAGCGTTGTCAGGAAGGAATGGAGCGGTGTTTTTGCTCCTTCCCAGTGGTCCTGCTTATGAAGGCACTCTTCAGCTGGGGAGCCTACAGCAGGAGGAACTTGGGAACACTCAGTTCAGAAAGCTTTTTACAGACAGTAAGCTGAGGCTCACGGAAGGTCAAGTGGGTTTCTAAGCACAGATAGCTTGCTGTTGGCGGAGAGAAGCTCTAATGTAACCTAGCACGTGTCTTGCTTAACACCTGTAGTGTTTTGCCTACGTACAGCACCTCACTTGGTATTGTATTTGTATGAAAATAAGAGGCCTTGTCAGGCTCAAATGATTCATGGAGGACTTTCAAGGCTTTGGAGATGGTCTTTTTCAGGGTGATTCGCACTGAGCCAATAACACAGAAGTAGGGAGAAGATACTTCTGGTAGCTAAGGGAATCTGTCTCCTGAATTTTTATGCTGGACACTTTTGATTAGATAAGTAAATATATGTCAGAAAAAAATGAAAAAGTCTGTGTCTGTAACTAATTAAAAAGATGTGTGATCAAACAAATGCCCTCTTCCCCTACAGGCAGGGAACAGCTCGTTCCTTTTTTGTTGTTCAAAGGCATCCTGGAGACCTTTCCCCTGGGAAGGACGGTGACCACGGACTATCTGCACCCACTACAGCTGCACAGCACGGTATCTGCATTTGTTAGATTTTACTTTACTGGTTATAGACCCAGTTTCCAGAGTAGAAAGCAGGGTCCTAGTCTCGACCCAACTCATGGGACTTCACAGGTCTCCCAACGTTTTAACCACCTCCTCTGTACATCGGTACAAATAAATGGCATCAATCTGAATGCACTTTGCCTCAGAGTAAATGGAGCTAGAAGCTTAGAAACAAGAAGCCAAGACATCGGCAGAGAATGCCTAGGAAATGGCTTGCTTTGGCTCAGAGTATTACGTTTTTCACTAATGGGTTGCTACTTTCACATATGGTGTTCACAACTCACTGGCCGAAATGTTTGACCTCTGTAGTAGAGATGGGATCCATCTGCAGACAATAATGTTGTGTGACTTCCTGGGGAAGGTAAGGGAAGAAAATCAGCTAAAGAGTTCCTTAGTATCTCTGATAATTCACTAAAGGGTCCCAAGAGTGTCAGAGAAAAACACATGGGTGATGAGGAAAGGACAACTAACCACTTTTACCAGAGCTCAGAGCGTCCACCGGTAAACTCACGTGCGGGGGGGATGTGATGAGGTGCGGGGCAGACATGCCCCAAGGCAGCTCCTAGTCAGTGGAAGGTGGCCTTGCTAAACTAGCTAACAGAGAAAGACGATCTAGCAAACAGAAAGTAAGAGAAATAAGCTCACAGCACGTAATTGCCCCTTTAAAGAGAAAACTCACAGCACAACTGCCCCTTTGTTTTGATTGATTAAACACCCGGGACTCAGCTCAACTCATTGTCTTTAAGCCTCACCTGTTATCTCTAAGAGGTTTTCACAGCCTTGAAGATCCCTAAGTGGACAGCAGGGGGACCATCTCTCTGCCTCCGTTCCTGCCAGAACCACATTTCAAGGACTTTGATAAGCCTGGCCTCACAAAGAAAAAAATGGAAAAGCCAGACACAGCCGCTTCAGCCACTCCCGTTATCAGTCTGCAGCAAAGGAAAAAGAAAGCCATTTTTACCCTTTAAAAGCCTGAGCAGCTCTTCCTCAGCTGCCGGCACTTTCCACCTTTTTGCTTGCAGTGTGTGCCATTTTCCTTCTTTTCTGTCTTTCTTTCTTTCTCTCTCTCTTTCTTTCCTTCTTTCTTGAGAGAGTAAATGAACTTTTTACTTCTTTATATCTTAACCTCTGTGTGAGAAATCTTTCTCCACCCATGCCGTGAGCGCCCCGTGAGTTCCCACCCCTGCAGAGAGGGCCACAGGTGCAGGCCCTTCCTGGTATCACACCTTCTTCCTTCCCTAAGATTTCCCAAGTGAGGTCGAAGCTCTTCTCCAGCTCCTCGTGAAGCACCCAGCCATCAACCCAACTGCGCCCTCTCCCCATCCCGGAATGCTGGTGGTTGGCCTGGTGGGGCTGAGGAGAAGGTTGTGGAGACCCGGTGGGGCTGAGAAGAAGGCGTGTGAGGACCCGGTGGGGCTGAGGAGAAGGTGTGTGAGGACCCGGTGGGGCGGAGGAGAAGGTGTGAAGACCTGGTGGGGCTGAGGAGAAGGTGTGAAGACCTGGTGGGTCTGAGGAGAAGGTGTGAAGACCTGGTGGGGCTGAGGAGAAGATGTGTGAGGACCTGGTGGGGCTGAGGAGAAGGTTGTGGAGACCTCAGAGCCGAGCACACTCAGCAGGTCCACCACACAGACAGCCCCTGGTCTTCGCGCAGGGAGAGGGTCTTTCATTCCTCTTTATTCGTCGTCCTAGTCCCCACAGACACGAGTGGAGTGTACTGTACAGAAGGGGTAACTTATGTGTTTGTAGAATACATTTCATTGAAGAGAGGAATAAAGGAACATGGACTGAGTATGGTTTTTACAGCTTCTGAGTCCGAGGTGGTTCACATTCAGCTCTTGCAGCAGGCTCTGAGGATGGTGTTTCCCTCTTCTCTTGGTCCTGGTGGCCCTGAGGCCCAGGTTAGGCTGTTCTCTCAGCCACCTGAAAGCTGACTCAGCAACTCCCCTGGATCCTGGACACGGAATTTCCTGGAACCCAACTCTTCCTGGCTTGGGAGGTTGGCCTGGGTCAGGTCCCCAGGGCTCCTTCTGGGAGATGCTCCGGCAAGGCCAGTCTGGACCTTTCTTTCATCTGTTCTGCTCTAAACATTCCTCATTCTTTTTTCTTTTCATATATTATGTTATTTTTCTGCTCAGAATAGTAACACACAGTCTTTGAAGAAAATTTGCCAAATAAAAGAAAGTATAAAGAAACAAACAGAAACTCCTCACTGTTTCTAGAGCACCCATGTTTTACCAGTTGCCCAAACCCTCCCTCCTCCTCCTTTCCCAGCCTCCCAGCCCATAATCCTCTTCCTGGAGGGACTCTCACATTAGCATTTTCAGGTCTCTTTATCTTCGGGGACAAATATTAGCATAACGATTAGCATATTACAACCCAATTACTTTTCAGTCACAACAACCCCGACCACACTGGGGTTACTCTTAATTTGCATAATTTCGGTGAGGGGGTAAGAGATGCAGCGGGAAACTGTGGTGTTCCAATGTATCTTCAAGTGAACACCACAAAGGCTGGCTTTGGAGGGGAACGTGTTTTGGAAACAAAAAGCTGAGATGGAATGGGGGCATGCAGAGAGGTGATAGAGAAAGAAGCTCCCAGCTTTCTGCCATGAGTGACCTGTGATCTGCCCAGACAGAACAAAAGGCACCAAATGATTTCTCACCATCCCTTCCAGCCTCATGTAATAGTAGGGAAATAGGGAAAATAATAGGGCTTATTGAAAGAGTTCCCCCATAGCAGAAGGGGCCAGTTGCCAGTGCTGTGTTCTTTGTGAAGGTCAGCCAGCTGCCTGGCCAAGGTCAAGTGGAGATGCTGAAGAACTTTAGGAGACTCCATCCCCATCCTCCCAGGAAGCTGGGTGGCTCCTAGGACAATGCGTTCTAAATAAAAATACCAATGAGTGGGCTAACCACTGATGAGTAGGCTAACATGTGCCTGGTTAATGCAACAGAATAATTGGATTGCTACCACCTGAGAACAGGCACGCTGTCTAATTACCATAAGACCCCAAGAATTTACTATAGACCTACTCTATAGAAAGAGCTGTACTAGGTAGGTACAGACTAGTTAGGGAACACTTCTTAGGATCAGTGCAAAAACGGGACCAAGAGAATTCCTACTGAAGGCTTAGAATCTATATATAAACATCAGATCACTAGATTTTCTCAGAGAAGGCAAAAGTGATTTTCCAATATTAGCCAGATGTTGGATATCTGCAAGTTTTCACCCGCAGACTTCACAAAGTAGAAGTGAGTTCTGTGGATTTTACTAAGGACTGCATTAGGGAGATGAAAAGGAAGTTATAGAGTACAACATGGCAGTTCACTCCAAAATTTCTTGTTAGACATCTCCTACCTAGTCTTTGTTCTTGGCATTAAATATTTCCTCTTTAAATTATTCATTTATTTAACAACCTTAATTGGGCTCAACCTCTGGCACAGCACTGTGCTGAGAGCCGCTGGTGTTGTGAGGAGCCAGGCACGTTAGCTGGGGCAGCCCTGACGCGTCTCTGAGGAGCTGGCGGTTGGTCAAGGCGAGATGTGGTCCAGGCGGAAGGTGTGGTGGGCACCAGCAGAGATGTGGTGGCAGTGGGGGTCTGCTACATCATGCTAGAAGTGACAAAAGTTGAGGCCTTGCCTGCACCGGGAGGGAGCTTTGACTTGATCTGCAGAAAATTGGAAGGCCATCAGCTTGAATTATTGGTCTGGTTTCTGCCTTTACTTTTTTTTTTGCCCTGGCCTCCATGTGCTCAGGAAATGTATGATTGACATCTTCCAGCCAAAAACCTGTCACATATTTGAAAACAATAATATTTTACCACTTGAGTTTCCCTCGTTACGTTCAATAGTGCTGATTCTTTAAACTTTCCTCACGGAATCTCTTTTCCATCACACAATTCTGTCTTTTCGTCTGTGTCACTCTTCTCTGGACTGTCTCAGGTTTTTCCATATCTGTGACAAGTGCAATAATCAAAATGATGTGTGTTTTCCTAAGAGAGAGCAGCATAACAAAATGACTATTTCTCCTTCCGTCCCATACTACTGTCTTTTCAATGTGTCCTAGAGTCACGGTGGGGTATTTCCCCCAAGAATAACACAACACAGTTGGCATATTTTCCAGCGTGGGGTGGCTTCTGAGTCCTAACCTCTTCCCCCGCGTTTCCACCAGCTGGTCTCTAGACAACCTTCACAGGAGTCCCCACAGGTTGGTCCCAGAGTACCAGTCTTCATTTACCCCTAATGATTACTGGCCATGGTCCATTTTGATTTAATCATCTTTGTTTATATTTTACTATAAATCTCCCACAAATCCTAGATTCCTCCCTTTCTGGCCTCCAAAACTCTGGCTCTAGAAAATAAGGTACTAGGTATCTTCGGATCATGATTTAAACAATACATTGACTAAAAGTCTTTGAAGTAGCTGGAAGACAAACTCTGGGGATTATTGACAGGTGAGTTACGGTGTCAACCCGAATTTCTGATTATGATGTAATTCTCTTTTCAGACTCCCATCACTTAAGGCAGCAGTCCCTAACATTTTTAGCACCAGGGACTGGTTTCAAGGAAGAAAATTTTTCCACAGACGGGGAGTGGAGGAGGGAAGTGGGGACAGGAGGGATGGTTTCAGGATGATTCAAGCACATTACATTTATTGTGCAGTCAGACCTCTGCTAATGATCATCTGTATTTGCAGCCGCTCCCCAGCGCTAGCATCACCGCCTCAGCTCCACCCCAGATCATCAGGCATTGCATTCTCATAAGGAGCGAGCAATCTAGATCCTTTACACGTGCAGTTTACAGTAGGGTTCATGCACCTGTGAGAGTCTAACGCCACCGCTGCTCTGACCGGAGGCGGAGCTTGTGCAGTGATGCAAGCGACGGGGAGCGGCTGTAAATACAGACTCGGCTTCACTCACTTGCCCGCTGCTCACCTCCTGCTGTGTGGCTGGTCCCTAACAGGCCACAGACGGTACTGGTCTGTAGCCTGGGGTTTGGAGACCGTAGACTTAAGGAATATCTTGGCTCTCAAGCCTTTGCTAAATTGTTGCTGTCAGGATTTCAAGAGCTATTTTGAAACCTGTCAAAGACCCGCGACCTCTGGCCTCTGGATTCAGGATTTTCCATAATCCCTACTACAGCAATTGTTAAATTGCTAAAGCTTTATAAGGCCTTCTCCTTTTATTAACTGAGCAAAATTAATTTCCTTCCTTCCTGGTGTAAATTGAGTTGCTCTCATTTACCTTTGTTAGGAAACGTGATGGTGTTGATTGAATTAAGGGTTTCACACAGGCTTGGAATTGTTTACTGGGGAGAGGAGCTGCCGAGAGAGAGAGTTTCTCGAGACTGATCAGCAGCTCGGGAGAAGTGGAGTCTTTGCAGTGACACGAAGACAGAAATATGCAGCTTCTGTGAATGTGCAAACAGACATAAGGTTAAGGAAATTGGCTGACACGTGGAATCTGACTTCACATTGAGAATTTTCTACAGTGTCAAGTTCAGTTGCTGAGGAACTCAGAAAATGATGCTATTCTTCGTCTTCTTTTTTTTAGTCCTACCTAGAGAAACATAGCGGAAGAAATAGCACACAGTTTTTTCTGTCCCATTAAAAAACAATGGTATATAAAGGAGTGAAGAGTTATGGAAAAAGCTAAAAGAATTGTCCCTGGGAAGATTTCATTCACTAAGAGCACATTTAAATAGAACATTGAACTTTTCAAAGGGCTTTTCCATCTGTCTCTCTCGTGAGAACTCTGTCCTGGAGCCAGGGCGGGCCACCCCTGTCCTGCGGTGAGGGGGCTGAGGCAGGAGAACTTGGGGAGCTTGTGTAGGGTCCCGGAGTGGGGGAGTGGCTGAGCTAGAGATGAGCCCGCGCCTTCTCTTGTTGCCAGGACGACCTTCACCCAGCGCCTTGCCCACCCTGGTCCTGCCCCCCCACACCTACCACAGAATGGAGACCGAGAGATCCACGAGGAGACATTACACAGTATTTATTCGCGAGCATAACCCCTCTTTTGAAGCCGTCTCTCCTCTGGAGCCAAGGCAACTCTAGGGGACATTCTGAATACCGCGGTGGACACAGCCTGATGGGTCATTCAGTGTGAACGAAGGCCATTCTGAGAGAACTGAGCAGTCCAATGAAGGAAGAGGCAGAAACTGGCAAGACAAAGGGAGAATTCCATAGGAGGTGTGTAAGTGGCCCTTTAAATTTCATACACCGGACTGGCTCAGTGGGAAAACTCAGTTGCTGTATTCATTCATTTATCCATTGATTATATTTAAACAAATGTATGTTGAGCACCAGCCATGTGCCAGGTACTGTAGCTAGAGGCTGGGGATCGCAGAGGCGTGGATGTGATCCCTGCCCGGGGCATCTTGGAACAAGATGACAACCCTGTGGGCTTGGGCAAGGTCTTGCCTGGTACATCCCAGCTCTGCCAGCCTCCGAGTCCCTTTCAAAGCCACAGCGTCATCCTCTGCCCTCATCGCTTCATGATGTGTTTGATACCCCCTCAAAATTCCCACTGCACTATAACACGGGCCACATGTCCTTTGTAAATTAGTTTGTGTGAATTTCTCTATGACGGCACATCCTCCGGTATATCATGGGGCAGGGACGATGCCTTTTCCTGCACACGGTGCCTCCTCCACGGTGAGCGGTTGGCAGATATTTTAATCTTTTGCCAACCATCATCACAGATCTGTCTTCCTCCTATTTATGTTTCCCTTACAATTTTATAATAGTTGGTGCTCACATCACTAAAGATGGATCCTTTCTTTTTGGGGGCTTGGCGTAGAGTACTTCCGTAAGAACTATACAAACACTGGGTGCTCTGGCGGTTTTGGTCTTCCCTCCGCGGGACTTAGGCAAGACCAGAAACCGAACCTAAGGGCGCCTGCCTCCCCCAGGTGAGCAGGACTCGCAGCGCCGCCTAAAAATGTCTCCTCCAGTGGTGTTCACGTTATCTGAAGCTCCTCTATCACATTCATGCTTGAGACAGTCGCTGTGTGAGCACTCCCGTAATTAAAAAAGAAAATGAAAACGAGAGCACGGAAAGGGAAAAGGAAAACATCCGAATGCCACCATTTGAGCCAAGAACCTTATTCAGTTTTTTTCCATGTTGTATGTAACTTTACAGAGTTTCAGTTTTCCTTTTAAAGGTCTTTGGGTTCTTGAGTCAGACTTGAAACCCAGATGCAAATTCTGCCTCTGCTAATTACTAGCTGTGTGATTTTGGGCAAGTGACGGAACCTCTCTGTGCCTCAGTTTCCTCATCCGCAAAATGTGAATAACAGCAGTGCCCACCTCAGAGGGCTGTTGTAGGGTGAAAGGAGTTGACACAGGCCAAGTGCCTGGCACACGGTGAGCACTCACAAATGCCGGCTGCTATGACGAGGAAAGCAGGATACCTGGGCCGGAGTGGCAGCGAGTGTGGCAGCTCGGTCACATAGATTCTGTCGTTTGTTTACAGAGCAACCACTGCTTCCAAGCAACTCTCCGGCAGAGCATTGTCCTGGGGACCCGGGCACTACGCGGGTAAGTGCAGACGAGGAAGCCCAGCAGAAAGGCCGAGGGAGCCGGGGTCTGGGCCTGCCTGGGGTGGGAGGGGAGATCCCGAGGGAGGGAAAACTAAAAGGAAGTGGGGGTCACTGAAGAGAGGGCCCAGGGGAGCACAGGGCTGGGTGGGCCACCTTGGCCCTGACAACTGCTGTGATCATTCACGTTTAGGGGTTTTGGGGGGAGGTAGGGAAGTCCTGGGCACAGCCAGGAGGAGACTGGGAGCTACTCCCTGGCTGAGTTTGGCTGAGTAATCAAAGCCCTGGCTTCTAATGCCAAGAAGAAATGAGGAAGCGAATGCTGGGACCCAACTGGCAGATGTGCTTGTTGTGCCGCGAGAAATTCACAGAACACCGGGTGCCATCTGGGTTGAGAGCTAGCTGTTTAGATGATGCAGTTCACACTTAAGAAGGTGAAGTATTAAACTCCCCACCCCCCCCATCTGCCTCTGCATGTGGGTGGCTGCAAATGAGGGTGTTCGTGGAACCCTGACATAAAGCCACATTTCAGTGCACCGGTTATGCTGCTGTGAGTCTCTGCTCTCTGCCTAAGGAAAAAAGCAGTCAAAACAGAGCATCCCAGGACTGACATTTTGCACAATATATACAATAAAAATAAGAAAGAAATATATACACGTAGCAATTTAAATTTCCGACACAAGGAACAGCTGTCAATTTTGTATATGTACAGCAGACCCGGTGGGCAGACCTGCTGGACGCTCTCATGTCCCGCCCCTCCAGAGGCGCAGGAGACACAGACTTTTCCTGACACAGCCTGGTGCGTCTGTCTGTCTTTGTACACAGCGGTCTTAGAGAGAAGTGGTCTGCATAAGCTGTATCATTATCATTGTCCATTCTCAGAATGTCTCCTGGGCTGGCGAAGCGTGGTTAGATAATAAATAGTTGCTGCTGAAATGCCTCAGGGTGTGGTTAGAAGAAAAGAAAGGAAGGAAAATATGTGGAACCACAGGGTGGGGTGGAGGGGGCAGGGGTTTGGCAACTCTGATTTTTCAACCCAAGAATGACAAAGGGACAGGAGGAAAAATATGGACTCTATAGCTCAACCAAAGCGAGCCCAGTTGGCTTCTAAATAACAGCACTGAATGCGCTAAGAACTGCATCATGCCAACAGCTCTCCACCAGAAGTAGCCCGATGTGACAGGTGTAGCAATACATTGGAGCGAGGCTGTACCCCTGTCCTTTAGGGGCTCGCAAGCTAATAGTCTTAATGAAGGTAAGGAAAGCTTCTAATTTCACTCAGAAAGTTAGAGGATTAAAATACTCCAGACAAGGTAAAAAGATCAGAGGAGAGAGAGAAAACAAGACTGGCAAAATGTCGATAATTGTTGAAACTGGGTGATGAGTCTGTAAGTATATGGGGGGCTCATTATCCTGACATTTTTAGTTTCTTGTGTGTTTGGAAATTTTCCAGATAAAAGTTTGAAATGGTGGGGAGGGCATAGGAAGAAGAGCTATACATCTATACGTATATATATTTTTTCTTTGAGCAAATTTTGTCCTGGTTGGTGGGATTATCTTGAGTAAGTTGGAAAGGGAGTGGAGGGAGACCGATAATTAGAAATGGGAACACAGGGTGATAGAAACGTTAAGGAGAGGAGATAGTTACCGTGAGCAGGGAGACTCCGGAGCAGACAACAGCTGGGGCCTTGAGGGCCCATGGGCAGGAGCAAGAGAAATCGCTAGAAGAATGTCAGATTCGTTCCTTCTTTCAACAAATACTGAGTGCTTCTGCGTTTGGGCCTCATTCGAGGCCCTGGGGATACAGCATGAAGCAGACAGAAGGCGTCTTGGCCCACATGGCACCGATGTCCCAATAAAGGGCTAATAGGGACGTGAAGAAGTTTCCATGGAGCCTGTGTGCCCTGTTTGGGGGTCCAGCTCCCCAACTCAGCGCCTGCCACTGCTTCTGACTCTTAGGAGTACACTAGGGGGTAAGGACAGCACAGGGTGAAGAGCTGAGTGCCAGCCGCCCGGTCCTCCTCCCCTCCTGAGGATCTGAGCTCTTCCTCTCCCTTCCTGCTTCCACGTGGCCGAACCCTGAGAGGTTTGCTTCATGGCCTCAGAATGACAACTTCTGATGTCACAAGTCCAATACCGGAGAAGGCACAGTCAGCATGCCAGGCATAGTGATTGTCATTGTAAACCAGAGCTCCCCGCTTTCTGGTGGGAGCATTTCACCAGGCCAGGAGGCTGCCGTAGGAAGTTGCAAGCCCTCCCTCCACACCTCTACCCTACCTTAGTGGAATGCCCTCAGCAACCCCCACCTCGCTTCTGCCACCACCGCCTGGGTACTGTCCTCTACCAGGAGGCTCTCCGCACTTTGCTGTGCTCTTGTCACCCCTACCTGGAGCTCTCCCCACCCCCCAGAGAGGCTGTGGCCGAGGGAAACGTGACCAGCTTCCCCAGCAGCAGTTCCGAGAAGGCATCTGCTCCGCGCCTGCTCCCGCTGCGCCAAGGTCCAGCCCAAACGCTCAGATTAGAGCTTGTTAGGCAAGTGTTGAAAACTGCAGCAGGACTCTTTGTAAGCACAATAATGAGACGTCCCAGGACGGAAAGCCTGGTTTTATTTTTAACACTGCAGAGCTGACACCCCTGAACACCTACACGACTGGCTGCCAGGTGGAGGAGGGAGCGGGCAGCGCTTAGGGTGCGGGCTCCATGTGGTTGGAAGGACATGAAGGACATGTGGGACTGGAAGGATATGACACCTGGGGACAGTGGCTGGGGGTGAGCATGGGTGGGTGGGGGAGGATGCTGACCACCAACACCTGCTCTGACTTGGACCTGATGAAGAACAGCTCCCACACAAAGAGCTTGTCAGACACCACAGACGCGTCCTCAGGTCATGTGAGAAACTCCCCAGGGAGGCTCCTGCCCTCTTACTTCTTACCTGGTGCCTCTGGATTCTGGGCCCCGTGAGTCCTGCTCTGCCATTGAGTTGGGCAGGTGCCATGTGCTCTGCGATCTCTGATCTCCTCGATTCGTTCCTGGCAGGGACGCTGCTATTGTGGGCAAGTCGGCTGTCACAGCACTCAGCCCCACTGTCACCCAGTGGGCTGAGGCTGCCCACCAGGAGGGCATCCGGGCCTTTCTCTCTCTCTTCCCACACCTGGTCTCTGGCTCACTGCTGCTGCAACCAGCTCTTTTCTGCTGTGTCCTCTGCAGCCCCTGGGCCACTTGTTCTCCCAGGCAAATGCTGAAGTGGCATTCTGCTCCCCAGCAGACTGCTGCACTCCTATATTTAGCTGCATTGTCGAATACTGACAATGATCTTTTGTACTGACAGCACACCTTCTATCAGGTGTTTGCACTCTGCAAACATCAACAGCACAGCACCCTTGGGGAGGAAGGTTTGTGCCAAGTCTTACGATGCCAGGCTTGCAGTTAGAGCGACCAAGGCCCAGGGAGGCAGGGTATCACCAAGGTCTCCTAACGAATCAGGAGCCAGAATGGAACCATGAGCTGCTCCTGGCAGGTTTTCATCTGATGTGTCTCTTTCCAAGCCTGCAGCTCTCTAGAGCCCATCCTCTCTCACTCCCTAGCACTAAAATATTCCTTTGCTCACACAGACATCCTGGGTACCTAGGCATGCTTGTGACTTGGCTTTAAAACCCATGCACTGACTCGACAGAAACACAGAAATGCTGTCTGTGCTGAGGCTGGCATTTGCATCACCATGGTACCCAGATGCTCAGGGGAGACATTTGCCCCACAATCCACATCTTGGCTGGATGGATCTATGAGGGTGGGGCCCCAGAGGAAGTGCTGTGGAATTTTGCGAGGTTAGTTCAGATCCCATCTCTTTTATGACACTGAGCAGCCAATCAGATGCTCCCCTTTACAGAAGTGGCTGGACGCAGGCAGTCCTGGGGTAGAGAGACAAGACTGTGGGGAGAGGGGTCCTGCATAGGGACCCTGAGGGATTCCTTGGGCACCAGCAGGATCTATCTTTTCAGAAAGAGCTGATCACACCATACATTGGAAACTCAAAACCAATTGCTTTCCTTTCCTTCTCTTGTCACAGATAACTAACACATCTTTATAGCAGATGCAATGGATGTGGCAGCAGTTTTACTGGCTTAGCAAAGGCAGAAATGGCAGAAAGTGGTGTTAACCAGCATGGGCCTTTGGTATGGAGTGCTCCATGCGGGGGTAGGACAGTGCAGTGGTTAAGACACAGGGTTTGGGTTCCCCAATATGTACCCTATTCCATAACTGATAACTGCCACTATTCAGGGAGAGGTGGGGGTCTATGTTATCAAACCAGGGCAGATACTTGCAAATTTATGTGCCATAGAACACGGATGTGACTTCCCAGGCCAACGCGTAAGAAGCAACACCACTTCCATACTGGCGCCCTGGATGGCTCCCTCTGGGGGAATTCACCCTCCATGCCCCACACTCAGCAGCCCATGGAGAAGCCCATGGAGAGAAGAGCCCAAGCCTCTGGCCTCCGACTGGTACCAGCTTCCCAGAGGTGTGGGGGGGGCCCTCTCGGGGGTAGGGTGTCCAGCCCTCGAAAGGCTTCTGGTGACTGCAGCCCCAGCCAAGTTACAGCTGCAACCAATAAGGGAACTCCCAGGGATAACTGCCAGGCTGCGTCCTTCCTGAATTCCTCATCAACAGACGCAAAATTATTATTGTTTTTTAAGCCACCGTGTTTGGGGAAGAAAAGTCTTCAGCTAGCAGAGGTTGGTTCATGAAGTTTAAGGAAAGAAGCTGTCTCCCTTACAGAAAAGTGCAAGGTGAAGCAGCAGGTGCTGGTGGAGAAGCTGCAGCAAACTGTCCAGAAGATCTAGCTAAGATCACTGATGAAGGTGACTACACTAAACAACAGGTTTTCAGTGTAGATGAAACAGGCTTCTATTGGAAGAAGATGCCATCTAGGATTTTCATAACTAACGAGGAGAAGCCAATGCCTGGCTTCAAAGCTTCAAGGACAGGTTGACTCTCTTGTTAGAGTCTAATTGCAGCTGGTGACCTGAATTTGAAGGCAGTGCTCATTTACTAACCTGAAAACTCTAGGCCCTTAGGAATGAGGCTAAATATTTTCTTCCTATGCTCTATAAATGGGCAACAAAGCCTGGATGACAGCTCATCTATTTGCAGCATGGTTTACTTAATATTTTAAGCCCACTGTTGAGACCCACTGCTTAGGAAAAAAGATTTCTTTCCAAATATTAGGTGACAATGCACCTAATCACCCAAGAGCTCTGATGGAGATGTACAGGAGATTAATGTTTTTTATTTGCCTGCTAAGACAACGTTTATTCTGCAGTCCATGGGTCAAGGAATAATTTTGACTTTCAAGTCTTATTATTTAAGAAACACGTTTTGTAAGGCCATAGCTGCCATAGAGAGTGAGTCCTCTGATGGATCTGGGCTAAGTAAATTGAAAATGTTCTGGAAAAGATTCACCGTTCTAAATGACATTAAGAATATTCAGGATTTATGGGAGGATGTCAAAATATCAACATTAACAAGAGTTTGGAAGAAGTTGATTCCAACTTTCATGGGGAACTTTGAGGGCTTCAAGACTTCAGTGGAGGCAGTAACTGCAGATTTGGTGGTAATAGCAAGAGAACTAGAATTAGAAGTGGAACCTGAAGATATGATTAAATTGCCGCAATCACATAATAAAACTTAAATGGATGAGGAGTTGCTTCCTACGGATGAGCAAAGAAAGTGGTTTCTTGAGATGGAATCTACTCCTGGTGAAGAGGCTATGAACACTGTTGAAATGGCAACAAAGGCTTTAGAATATTCCATAAACTTAGTTGATCTGACAACTCTCACAGTGGCAGGGCGTGGAGAAGATTGCCTCTGACTTTGAAAGCAGTTCTACTGGGAGTAAAATGCTATCAAACAGCGTCACATGCTACAGAGACATCTTCCATGATAGGAAGAGTAAATCAAGGTAGCAAACTTCATTGTTGTCTTATTTTAAGAAATTTCCACAGCCACCACCACCCTGATCAGTCAGCAGCCGTCAACATCAATATGGAGGCAAGACTCTCCGACAGCAAAGAGATTACAAGTTGCTGAAAGCTCAGAGAATTGTTAGCAATTTTTAGCAGTGAAATATTTTAAATTAAGGTATGTACCTTTTTTAGACATAATGTTATCGCATACTTAGGCTACAGTATAGGTAAACAAAACTTTTATATGCACTAGGAAACCAAAAAATTCATGTGACTTGCTTTGTTGAGCTACTCACTTCATTGTGGTGGTCTGGAACCAAGAACACAGTATCTCCAAAGCATGATTCTAGTACCATTATCATAAGGCAGGTCTGTCAAAGGTGCCGTGAGAGGGCAAGGGAAGGGAAACGCAGGCAAGGGAAAGCCCTTGTGAAAAGTAGATCCATATGCTTCTCTTCTGTTTATATCCTCCCTGCCTTGGATGCCGTATCATTTATAATCAAGTTCAGCCAAAGGAATAGGAAACCCAAAATAACAGTTGCTTAAGTAAGGCCCGTTCTTACTTAAGAAGGTTTCTCTTTTGCAAAAATTCTGGAAGTAAGCAGTTGAGGGATGGCTTGGTGACTCCATGGTGACAGTAACCTAGGCTCCTTGTGATTTTTGCTTTGCCACATGCAACTTTCATTCCCATGGTCACCTCATGGTTCAAAATGGCTACTGGAGTGCCAGTCATTACTTCCGAATTCCAGCCACTTATAAGGAGGAAGGGACAAAGAAGAGCATGCCCCTTCCATTTTAGGACACTCACTAGAAGTTGCACACACCAGTTCTACTTGTATCCCATTGGTCAGAACTGAGTCACATGGTCACACCAATCTGCAAGGAGGGCTGGGAGATGTAGTCTTTATCCTGTATAGCCAGGTGCATGGTTAAAAACTAAGAGCTCTGTTACTACGAAAGGGAAAATGAGTATTGGGGAAACAACAAGCAGTCTGCCACAGATGCCAAATCCCCTATACCTGTCATATTTAATGACTAAAAAAGGCCATGTGTTCAGCAGAAATCTAGGCTTGTACCATTCCTCAGATTCTCTCAGTCTTACATCTCTAAGGTCTTTGGCCACTGCTTCCATTCCAGCCACTGCTGTGCTGACCAGCTCTGCATGGGCAGTGACCAACTTCTCCAGAGCTTGAGGAGGCCTCCCACTCTAGACATGAGGAGCAACTGCTTAGCGCCTCACCCCCAGCCAAGGCTTCTCTGCTGAGCTCCGCAGTCAGGTACCAAAGGACCACATAGTGTCCATATATGTGCAACCATAAGGGAGGGGGAGTTACTGCCTGCGACGCAAACCTTTGACCAGTGGAGGATGGTAGGAGATGGATAAACTCTCCCGCTGTCTTCCCCACAGAAGGGCTGCCCCGTGGTGCAGGCATTCAGGTGGCATGTCCAGAGATGGTCCTGCAAGGCTGCATCATCAGTTGAGCTTAACCACAAGCAGTGGCCAGCTCGGTCAGAGCCCCTCATGGGCTCTCTCTCCTTCCCTGCGTCTTTCCCCTCTTCCCTCACTCTTCCGTCCTCGGGAAGGCGCCACTAATATATAACAGAAGTAGCCCACATGCCTTTGCTCCAGGCTCTGCTTTCTAGGGAAGCCAGGCTAAGACACGACTATTGTGCCAGTGGGTCTCTCCTCTCCAGCCAGACTCCCTCCTCCTCCCCTTCCACTTCCTGGGGACCAGCTGGGCCTGGGTGCTTCTGGCTAAGTAGTGTGTAAGAACCAAAGCCAGTCCTCGGGGCAGGCTCCATGAAGTCCTGCTGGGTCTGACGCTTTCCAATCCTTTTATCCTGGACAAAATCAACCTCCCCAATTTAACAAGGTTACTGGTTATTTCAGGTTAAAACAAATTTGAAAATTAAAAAATGCCTTTTTCTAATCAGCTTCTTTATGAAGGGGGTTCATTTGCAGAGCTCTTTCTTAATAGACTGAACTGAATACATAAAGAAATATAATATAGGAGTAAAATCCAGACAGTTTTCCCAGGAACTTCATTCCAATCTCCCTGCCATGCAAATTGGAGGTCTGTCTGTTGCTGGTCCTCATGTGGGCTCTGAGCCCAACACTTAGCACTTTCCACTGTGAGCTAATTCTCACTGCAACTCCAGTTCACAAGAAGGTAGGCAATACTCTTACATCTTTCAAGAGAAAAGTCCACAGAAAATTTAGAAATGGCCGGGCATGGTGGCTCACGCCTGTAATCCTAGCACTCTGGGAGGCCGAGGTGGGAGGATTGCTTGAGGCCAGGAGTTCGAGACCAGCCTGAGCAATAGCAAGGCTCTGTCTCTAATAAAAATAGAAAAATTAGCCAGGCGTGGTGTGTGCCTGTAGTCCCAGCTACTTGGGTGGCTGAGGCAGGAAGATCACTTGAGCCCAGGAGTTTGAGGTTGCTGTGAGCTAGGCTGACACCATGGCACTCCAGCCCAGGTGGCAGAGTGAGACTCTGTTTCAAAAGAAAAAAAAAAATTAAAAATATTAGGTGCTAGTTTCTTCCCTACATTCTCATTCATCAGCAACCTACTTACGATTTTAAGGCCTTTGGAGGACATTTGCTTAAAAGAAAATGAGTTGAAGAACCAAAACGTACCGCTTTATGGAGATTATACTAAATGATATCATTTATTTCTGACAGAGTGGCCCAATTTAGTGGGATCTGAAAGACCAGATATCTGTAATCACTATGACTGCCACAGAGGAGATGCCACTGTGTGGAGCAGCCAAAGTGATACAGGTTGAGCATCCCTAATCTGAAAATCTGAAATCCAAAATGCTCCAAAATTGGAAATTTTTTGAACATCAGAATGACGCCACAAGTGGAAAATTCCACACCTAACCTCATGTAAGGGGAGGCAGTCAAAGCACAGTCAAAACTTTGTTTCATGCACAAAATTATGTAAAGTATTGTAAAAAAAATTACCTTCAGGCTACGTGTATAAGGCAGATATGAAACATAAATGAATTTTGTGTTTAGACTTTGGTCCCATCCCCAGGATATCTCATGTATATGTAAATATTTCAAAATCCCCAAAAATCCTAAATCCAACAGAGGATGCTCAACCCGTGCGGTAAATCCAAATCTGTTCAGGGTTGGAAGTTCAACATCCAATTCAGCAATGACTGTATTTCTGGATCTTGCAACAGCCATGCTTGGTTTCTGCAAAGACACCATGACATCTTTCAAAAAGTTAAGAGGATTTAACGTTGTTTTAAGAATTTTTGGATAAATTCTTAAAGCCTATTGGCAAAATGGAAACAACCCTGGGGGTTTATAAAATCTGAATAAGAGATCTTAGAACTTTGTTTTTTAAAAGTACTATCTTTCCCTAAACCTTTCATTACCTATCTGATACATACAACTCTAATTTTGTGATAAAACTGAATTCTTTTCCTCTCAAAATTTGTTCCCTTAAATCAGAATAACCCAATCCGATTTCCATCAGTGGTTCTGTAGCTTGTGGAGTCATTCTATGTCATTCTATTTAAATTTGCCAGCATAGCATTAACTTAGCAAGCCATTTCCCATAGCAAAGATATCCTTGGTTACTCCTTTTGGATTTAAGCTGCACTAAAATCTAAGGAAATATCGAAACCCTGGAAGAAAGCAGTAACTTTACTTCCTCCTTTTTCCAGATCTAAGTAAGGGTCGCTGGTTACTCCTGAATTACTCCCATCAACTAAAGCTGCCGTCTACTGATCACGTATCATTTGAAGGAAGCACAATTATTCTAAGAATGAACCATCCTCAAGCGATGACTTTTCTAAACATTGCCAGTGTG
This sequence comes from Lepilemur ruficaudatus, assembly GCA_963574885.1. Taxonomy (NCBI): domain Eukaryota; kingdom Metazoa; phylum Chordata; class Mammalia; order Primates; family Lepilemuridae; genus Lepilemur; species Lepilemur ruficaudatus. Next base: position 34,740 of record CAUYRT010004822.1, on the reverse strand, counting down.
ATGACTTTCAGGTTCGGGATTTGCGCCGTCTGCCCCGTCACACGCAGTTAGACCTGTGTATTCAGGATGTGTTGTCAACGAAAAGTTACATCACAGCTGCCAGGGGAGGGTGTGCCTCGCAGGCTGGCACCAGGCTCATCTGAGGCCCTGCGTGTTCAGAAGGAGCAGGATAAACCAACAGCGTCAAGGTTAATAAGCGGAATCCAGCCCCAACTTCAAAAGTTATTCTTGGGAAAAAAGTCTCTTCTCTCTCTGTCCCTTGGCTTCCCTTGGCGGGTGCTTTCCTAAACCTGAGACACGCGTTTGCTCTTCCCAGCCCCCGCTTTCCACGGTCTCACAACTCAGCCGAATCTCCTGCTGAGCCAGCCAGTGGGGGCAAACACCAAGGTCTATAGCAACCGCAGGCGTGTGTGTCTGTGCGTGTGATGGGAGTGCGTGTTTGCGTGTGTGTCGCTGTGTGTGTGTGGTGTGTGTCTCTGTGTGTGGTATGTGTGTTTATGTGTGATGTGAGTGTGTGTTTGTGTTCTCTGTGGTGTGGTATGTATGTTTGTGTGTGGTGTGTGTGTCTGTGTGTACTACAGTGTGTGCTATGTATGTGTTTGTGTGTGGCATGACTGTGTGTGTGTCCATGTTTCCATGTAATATGAGTGTGTGTGTGGCATATGTGTCTGTGTGTGTCTGTGTTCTCTGTGACACGCATGTCTGTGTGTGGTATAAGTGTCTGGGTGTGTGTCTGTGTTTGTCTGTCTGTGTGTCTGTGTGTGTGTTGCTTTCCCTCTAGCCTCCTCCTCCAGAACCACCAGCCCACACAATCCACACTTCCCAAAACAGAACCACATCCCCACCCCACTACAAGGAACTGCAGCAAAAAAATAAGGAAAAAAACCCCCTCCCACCGTCGGAGAGCCCGTGGAAAGGACGGCGGTCCACACTTAAACCCTGCGCCCCAGGTCTCCCTCGGCCAGTGAGAGAGAAGGTGACCTTATCAACACCCTGCCGCGGTCTTCAGCGTGTGACTCGTCTGTATCCTTCCGGTTCTCCTGCATTAGGAGAAGAACATGCTTTTCTGTGTTTAGTTAACGCCGGCGATTCGGGAGTTCCAGAGAGGTGGGTCCTAATTAGTCAAGCAGGGTTTCCACCGCCCAGAAAGCCCGCGAGGGAGGATTAGGCTGTTCCTGTCGCAGCACCAGAAGCCCGAGCTAGACAGGGACAGGGAGGTGCAGCTTTGCCGCCAGTCACCGAGACAGCCTGAGAAGGAGTTGCGAAACCAGGGCCTGAAGTCCGGAGCACCAGCTTCCTTGTCGGCGCACTGAGGGCGCCGATCTCTGCCAGCGCCCAGAGACACCCGATTCCCTGCAGTGCGTCAGCATTGGGCCCACGTCAGGAAGTCCCCACTGGCAAGCGCAGTCAATGCACAGCGTGCAGGCTTGGGCCTGAGAAAGCCTGTGGCGTCGCTGGGGGGAATAATGGAGCACCCAGAGAGGAGGGGCGGGTCTGCCTGCTTCCGTGGAGTAAGTAGGGTTTTTAATGAAAGAAGGGTAAGCCCCAAGCCAAATGATGTCGCAGCCGTTCAGGTCTAGCTCCTGCATAATCCTTTTTTCTTATTCATCTCAGTAAAGGATTTAAAATCAGTAACTTCCAGTTTAGATGGGTTCGAGGGTCAGGGGTTTTTTCATCAAAGGGGTATGGGCATGTAAGCCTTATTTTCAGCTGTGGGAAGAATTGTGGCAGGAGGCATAGACAGGAGCAGTGGGTGTGCGGCAGCGTGGAGGTCTCAAGCCTGATGCCCTGAGGCTCCCAGCCAGAGTCCTTCCTGGGGAGTCCTTCCTCCACACGAAGAGGCACCAGGGAGCCCTGCCTGGCAGAGAGCTGCCCTTCCAGCCCAAGCCAGCGCTGGGTAGCTGGGGGCATCATGAGCAGGCTGGGCTCTCCTGCTCTGTTTGTTTGCATTCCATTTGATGAGGCGCCTGGCAAACCCTCTCCACCGGCTCAGCTGCGTGGTGAGCTGACTGCGGCTCCAGGCTCTGATGTGCTCAGAGGGGGTGGCCTGGAGCTCACGGGAGCGTCACCTGCCTCCAGCCAGGAATTCCATCTGTCCCAGTGACACCCAGGATGTGAGGGAAGCATGTCCTCATCCACTGCCAACCACTCCCAAATGGATTTCCTTCTCCCTTTCTGGGACTGGGGGAGAGGGGGGATAGGAAAGACACGGCATGGCCAGGCACTGAGCATTTTCTGCAAGCAGAGCCTCGGTTAAATAGGGGAATGGGAAGTCTTTGAGTGACTGCTGGGTAGCCAGTCCAGGCTGAGACACCCAGCCGGAGACGAGCAAGACAGGATGCCCGGCAGGGGGCGCCTGACCTCTCTTGGCTCCAGAGACAAAGGGTGTAACTGGGAAGTGGGGTTCTGAGCTCCAGGAAGGACTCCAGGAGGCTGACTCAGACGCTGTTATTGAAAGGTGTTGATTAGAGGAGTGGCTAAAACAGGAGAAATCCCCGAATCACGCTGCGGCCATGTGGCACCACAATCATGTACTTAGTGAGATTGTGCCTGTGCCCCGAGCCGTTTCCTGATCCAAAACAAATATTTGAGATTGAAGAGTAGAGTAAAGCTGCAGAATGTTTTGTAGATTTTTCACATTTTCTCTGCTGCAACTAGAGGCCTTGGAGAGCCTTGTTTATGGCAGTCAATGCAAGAACCTTGTTTCCATGGGTAGTTTGCTCTGAAAGCCAGTGACTTCATGCATTAAGAATGTCCTCTCTGGCTGGCTCCTTGGTCTCCACTTGCTCTTCTGTTCTGGTTGTGTAATTGGTGCCTGCACAGAATTTTCAACAGCATCCTCCCAGACTAAGGGGCAAGGGGTATATGGCCCAGGAACAGTCTCTTCTCCAGCCCTGCAGGCCGTACTAACGCTAGCCTGGCGCCCTCCATCTCAAAGGAGGAGGTTGGCAAATGCAAGGCTGTTGGAAGGTGCAGGTGCTCATTCTACCTCTGTCACAGGCAGGATATGTGATCGGAGTGACGGACTTAACCTCTGTAGCTATCAGTTTCCCAACCTGTGAAAATTATGTCCAAGGTCCTATCCCACTAAACTTTTAAGCTCAAATGTGTCTGGAATAGAATCGGGACATTTGGGGGCTGATGGGAACACTTTAAAGTCTGATCTGGGGTTTGAGTCCTCTTGGGGCGGGTGTGCCCTGTCCTCTACCCAAGCCAGAGCTTGGGCTCTGGAGCGAATGGAGCCAGTCCTCAGAATCACCTTGACATTTCACGGCCCTTTCTTGTGGGTTTTTAAGTCACATTCTCTGGTCTATTAGAAAAACAACAGCAACCACCAGAGACCATTCAGAGCTAGAAAAGTCTAAGGGAACAAGCAAAGAGGGAATCTAAGGGGACGGGGCAAAGGGTGAATTTTTCAGACCAATTGCTTCACAGCAATCGTCTTGCCACTGAGCTTTCATATTTCCAATGCCAATATCTTCCAAAACACATTCCCTCCCTCCCTCCCTCCCTCCCTCTTCAGAGATCACATTTCCTCTGGCTTTTGGCATTATCTGCCATGTCTCAAATTTAATCAGCCTTTTTTCCCCCTCAATCTTGGCAAAAGAACCACAGGGCTTGATTCTTATTAAACTAAAGTTACATAAGTCCTGCCGTTCAAAGAGAGAATTGAGTCAGCAGGACAGCCCTGACTAAGCATTCCCAGGTTGGCCATAATGGGGCCGAATCTCTGGTCCTTATTTTGGCCTAATTCCCATTGAAATCCAATGCCCAGTAAGAACAATAAGCTTATTACATATAATTATGAACAAAGGTTTTTAAAAGGCTAGAGGGCAAGAAATAGGGATCTGCATCTCCCTATCAGGAATTACCCCATGCTTATTATTGTAATAGCCCAATTGTGCGCCCATCTGTTGGCACGGGCCCGGGAGGCAGGCAGTCCGTCACCCTGAGTGCATCCTCTGCTAGGCCCTGCCTGGCTGACTGTATCGAGCTACCTCTCACAACAGGGCTGTGGAGGAAAAATGACGAACGGAAGGGTTTCATGTGTTCTTCATCCCCTACCACTCACTACTACCTCGTGCTTTTATTACTTAGCTTTTTATGCAGTAAGTTATCCTGAACAAGTACTTTGCTGTCATGGAAATAAAAAGGGAAACCAGGAGGTGTTAAAAATGCTGAGTCGTCATGGGAGCGTGGAGGGAATGACCAGTGGTGGCTTTAGAGAACAAGGTGGCCTGGGTGTTAGCAGCACGATAATCTAGAGATTGGCTCCCCACAAATTGCAGCTCTTTGCTCCAGAAATATGGGGCCAAAAGGGCATGTGATAGAAACAGTAAATGCTCTAATGATTTGCAGAGGTTCCCAACCCTGGCTGCACATTAGAAAAATCGTGAGGAATAAAAATTAGTCATGGCTTGTCCCACCCACTGAAGGAGGCTCTCTGGAGGGTGGGGCTCAGGCACTAATACTTTCCAAGGCTCTGCAGATGATGCACGAAGGGCTAGGGACACCGAAAAATAGTGAGCACTGTTTTCTTCACTGAAGAAGTAAGTTGGGAAATGCCCCAAAGCTGAAAAAAGACCATTAATGTATTAAGTAAATAAGATACTATTCTTATATAATATCGAAAACAGTAGCAACTAACTCACATTATGCATCCAGTTGTACCCTAAAGGGTTTAGTTGCATAAATTCACTTAATTCTGATAATAATTAGGGTGTGAATTCGTACACAGGCGGAGAAAGATTTCTCAATGAAAAGATTAGAATAGTTTTAAAAGGAAAAAGTTTATTTTACTTCTCAAAGGACAAGAAGGGCACAACATGAAGAAAGAAGTGTTGGCCCTGAGCAGGAGCTCAGGATTTGTATGGTGACAAAGAGAAGAGAGAAAAAAGCCAGCTGTGGCTGTCAGCTGATAACAGAAGTGGCTGTGAAGCTGCTGCCTCTGCTTTTTTTTTTTTTTTTTTGCCTTCTCTGTGACGCTGGCTTATCAAGGTCCTTGAAATGTGGCCTGGAGAGACCCAGAGCAGGGAGCTCACACTCTTGCTGTCCACTTAGGGCTCTTCAAGTCTGTAAAAATGAAACTCTCAGATAAAACAATTTTAATCTTAAAGACAATGAGTGGAGTCCCACGTGGCTGATCAAACAAAATGCAGGGCAGTTGTGCTGTGAGTTTCCTCTTCAAAGGGGCAATTATTGCTGTGAGTTTATTCCTCTTCCTTTCTGATAGTTTATTTTTCTCTGTTAGCTAGCTTATTAGCAAGGACATCCTTTCAATAATCCCTATGAAGGACATATGATTGTACCCATTTTACAGATAAGGGCACCAAGGCTTAGATACAGTTAACTTGTCCAAGGCCATCAAATTGAGATCTAGCATGTGAAAGGCACACACACCTAGGTAGCACAGGAAATACAAAGGTAAGTAAGATATAGGTTGAGCCTCAAAAGTCACTGCCTTCAAGTCAAGGAGCAAATGATTAAAAGTCCAAAACAGAATGTGACAACTGTCACAGAGCTACAAAGTGTGAAGGAACCACAGGAGAAGGAGGATTAATAAAGGCTTCATAGCAGAGTTAAGCTGAGACTTGAAGAATGAGCTCAGAATTCTGTTAGGCAGCGATGACCATGGGCTTGTTGCAGACGGAGGAGATCCCAGGGAGACAGCAGCTGAGAACTGGCAAATGGCCTGGTCCGATGAGGTTTTGAAAAAGGCAGTATAAAGCTAGGAAAGGCAGTTGTCCTACACTGTGAGATCTTCAATGGGGTCCAGAAGGCAACAGGGCACCCCCACTGGTGTCTGAACAGAGTGTGCAATGGCATGGTGTTTCTGGAGGGGCCTGCCGACCTGCGAGCCCTCGGGAGGCCTTCTCCAGGGGAATGACGCAAGCCCAGCCCCCTGGGCTCTCTGTGGGCCCCAGAACAAGGAAAGAAAGTCAAAGACATCCCAGAGGACATTTAGCACACAGCCCTAACGTATGACCTTGCCGGCACTGAACTTCTCTCCACGCTCCTACCAAGCCTTCCTTATTGTCAGGAACCACATCCCTGGCCCAGTTGGACCCCTGAACTGCCCCAGTGTGTCATTTTTTTCTTTGTTAGCTGTGGTTGCAGTTACAGTTTTTTAATGTGAAAGGGGATGCACAGCTATCTTCTCTACACGGTCTAGATTCCTGTTGCTCACGTATTTATTTAGACATTGTGCTTTTTCTCTGTGTCTGTGATGACACATATTTGATTTTTCATCAAGGAAGGAGTGAAGAAAATGAGAATACAGGTTGTTGAGCTAGGTGTGACTTCCTTGCATTTCCATAGGCAGAGCATTTCAAACTTGTCATTGGAGAACCTCTATTGGGATTCTGGGGCTGTGGCCAAATAAAAGTGTACATTTCTTTGCAGTTTTTGGTCTTAACTTAAAATATCATGTAAATTCTGTATTCCTACAATATATCCAACCCTTCATGTCATGATGTACCTGGTTTATCCTGTGGCTTTGGTGGTGACCTCAGGCTCACCACCATGGACCTCTCTTTGCCAAGAGGCCATCCTGATCATTTCAGTCTAGGACATGATTTGGACATGAGTTACTTGTGTCTATTTCACTCTGATCAAAGAAAGTCTTTAAACCTTATTTGCTTTTTTTTTTTTTACTGTATAGGTTAACAATTGGCAGATATTAGCATATATGTTGTATCGACTGCTCGGTGGGAAAATGCCGTTCAATAAAAGATCCTTTGGTCCATGCCGATAGATTGACGCTAAAGTCCAATCACCTTCTCCATAGTGCAAAACCTGCACAGGGGAAGGCTGAAGAGGAAAAAGGAGTTTTGGAGAGGTGAGAGGGGCTTGGTCATTTGACCCATGCAGGTTGGCAGCAGGAAATTATCCTTGATTGATAATCTTTGTGTAAAGTAGGTACGCTCTTTAGAGCTCCATCTTCGCACACTAGTACTCCTTGCTCCAAAGGCTTGTGACCTCCAGGTACAGCTTTAGTCACTTCCTCTCAAATCATTAGCTTCTGACCCCTAACATGTTCTTTGCAGCTCAGCTTCTCTGTTATTTCCCTCCTTTATCCCATCTTCATGAAGGAGCTAAAAGTGTGCTCCTACTCCATCTGTCGCTTCTCAGTTTGCTCCAGAGATGTTGCCTCCTTAACATAGTATTAATATCAGGGTTTCCCTAAGTCCTGCCTCTCTTTTCTTCGCTGGGACTGTACGAGGGCCTTCTCCTCCCCAGAGCTGGACATCCGCTTGCCTCCCCAGGGCAAGGCTGTGCATGGCAGGGCGTGCCCTTACCTGGGCCATAATGAGCCTCCTCCCCACAGAGCCCTCCTGCCCAAGAGGGAGCTTCTCCCGCTCTTCCTGCCCCCAAACCTGCCGTGGGGCTCCTGCCATGACCTCAGTACAGCCCTTCCAGGACGACCGGCTACCATGGCTGGTTGTGGTTTAGGGTTCATTCTAAGTGTTCCAATGGCTAGCCCATCCGTTTTCTTTCCTGGTCAAGCTAAGTTACAGTAGATAAAATATTTAGTCACTCATTAAATATTTCTTGCCTTGGATATGCCTCTATCAGAGATCTGTAGTCACAGAAACACACACATGAGCCAAGAAGAAAAAATTGTGTGGCAGCTGCCCAGCTCTCCTCTCCTGCCATCCGCTTCCTGTTTACTGCCCAAGACTTGATGAACCTGTACCTGCTACCACCCAGGGCACATTAGAGTCACCAAAATCCCTGCAAGATGACTTTTCATATAGAGGGGAAACTCCTCTCAACCCTTGGGGACAGCTTTAGGACCATCACTTGCCAGGGTTATGTCCTGCTCCAAGGGGCTGGGAGTAACTGGGAGGCAGCCGACAGGGAAAGTGCACACAAGCAGTCTTGGAAATAACACACATGCAGCCTTTGAGCACAGGGAAGGTTGTACGAAGTATCGCTGAAGAGAGCTGTCATGCGTTGGAATTGCCTGAACATAATAAACTATCCTGAAAGGGACACGTTCAGGGACCACTTTGGCCATAGTTGGAGCCATCGTTGGATCTCTTACCTGAAGTCAGAACTGGGCACAGGCAGATGGCTGGGGAGAGGGCCTGGAAGCGGGAGGGAAAATACTGGTCTCCCATGAGAGACACTTGGGAAGAGAAAGAGAAATAAACTCTCCAAGTCAAATCAAAGGAGAACAACTACCCAAAGGCTAAGTGTTGGGTGGGTTGAGGCCCAACCATGGACCCTGGGCAAGCCCTTCAATTCCTTGCAGGAGGGATGGAAGCCACTCCAGGGCTAGGGTCTCAGCACCGTCTGAGGATGCTAGGTCAAGCAGCAACAGCGGGGAGGTCACAGAGCCTCACTGAGGAGAGAGACCACAGAGCAGATTCCGGCAGGCAGGGCTTTCTCTAGACTCCGTTGTCCCCAGCTCCCAGAGTTCCTACTCACAATCGAAAATAATTACCGGAGATACAATGGCGAGGAGGCGGCATTACTCATATTCTAACTGCCCCTCATCCGCTTTTCTAGAAAGCAACTTTAACGCTTTCTACCCAACAGTGAAAAATTGTAAATGGCCATTTCTTTCCAGAAATACAGGTAATTTCCTGAGGAGTGTATCCAAACCAGCGAACCTTTGTTTCCGGGTTCGGTGCCTTGGTTAGGTGGGCCAGTTAAGTGAATCCCGTAGGGAGAGCCATTTGGGAAGGGCCTGTTGATGAACACACTTCACAACAAGGGGCTGGAGTCGCATCGTACAAAGATTTTCTGGGGAAGCCAGGCCTTCACTGACACTGGCCCCAACGAGCCACCATTCTCTACCTGTGAATGGGATTTCTTGTTGTCATGGTTACGGTTAGCGGAAATTCAGTTCAACACAATGACACATATGTACATCAATGGTGACATCAGATTTGACCCTTTTATGTGTGAAAAGAAACAATGACGGATGCCTCTCTTTGGAGGTCCTGGCAGGGCTTCACGAAGCCCCATGCGGCTTTGGGTTTCCGTGCAACTGTTTAATTCATAGTAATTGGGGTCTACTGCATGGCAGGCACTACGCTGGCACTAGAGATACCGAAATAAATGACCCAGTCTCTGCCCCTTGGAGATGCTGTTTGATATCAAAAGGCCGTTGTCCGTGGTGGCAGGTGCAGGGATATATCGGGGGAGGAGGACGGTGGTTTTGTCATCCCCTGGGGGACCGTGGAGTTGGGGAAAGACAACTCAATTTCATATTTATATTTGAAAGAAATAAAAAAGTCATGTCACATGATGCAAACTACAGAAGGCCAAGCTCCGCCCAGTGTGCTTGGCCAGCAGAGCCACGCGGAGGAAGCTCAGTCCTCCTGTTACCAAGGATGCGGAGCAGGGCCCCGCGGTGGGGGGGGTGGGTGCGGAGGACACGTCCCTGGGGGTTGTATTGGTAGCAGCTCCAGAGCTGTCACTGGCGATGCCTGGCACAGGGCGGAGCCTCAGTAAATGTTTGCTGAATGAATGGAGTAAACGAAATGCCTGCTGCTCATGTTGCTCCTGCTCAGGGACCTGCCATGGCTCCCCACTATCCGCCACATAAAATCCAGTTGTTCCAAATGGGGACCCCCACTGGCTTCCATCAGCTTATATCTCCCTGGTCCAAGCCCTTTCTTTCTCAAGGCTATATTAGTCTGCGTGGGCTGCCATGACAAAGTACCCACTGAGTGAGTTAAACAACAGAAATTTATCTTCTGGAAACTAGAAGCTGGGAATCAAGGTACCAGCAAGGTTGGTTCCTTCTAAGGCCTCTCCCTTTGGCTGGCAGATGGCCCTCTTCCGCCTGGGTTCAAATTTTCCTCTTCTTGTAAGGACATCACTCACGTTGGATTAGGGCCCACCCTAATGACCCCATTTTAACTTAATTACCTCTTTAAAGACCCTATCTTCAAATATAGCCACGTTTTGAGTACTGGGAGTCAGTACTCCCACATACGCACTTTGTGAGGACTCCGTTCAGCCTGTAACAAGGCCCAGCCCACTGCTGTCTTTCCAAAGTCTTCTCTACTTCCTCCTCTTTTCTCATCTCTTTCCTTCCTGTTCTCTCTCTGCTGTATTTGCCCCATCTTGCACAACACACACACACTCACACACATCCTAGAAGTTATTTCTCTCTTCTCAGTAACTGTAGCATGAAATATTTCTCTTGTGGCACTTACCACTTTTTACCTCTCATGATATTATCTTGTATTGTACTTTGCCTTGTGTTATATTCCTTGTCTTGCGTTATTATATGCTATATATTTATATGTGCTATTTCCTCAACTAAAATGTAAGCTCCTTTTGGGCAGACTCTGTCTCTACCTAATCTCTGTCTCTCCGACGTGGCTTGATGCGGGGCCTTGAACATGGTAGATGCTCAGTAAGTATCTGATGAATTAATGAAGACGGTGGAAGATAACTATGAAGTAGTCACTTGAGTATGAGTTAAATATATCATAGGTACATTTATTTCTTCTTGAAAAACAGTTCTGAGAGGGCAAGGAACCAGAATCACACGCAAGTTTGTGGCTGATAAATGTCTTCTGACAAGACTAACAATGCGCAGCAGAGACGCTGACTGGCCCCACGGCAGCATAAATCCAGGGCTATGGCTGGAGGACGAGAGACGCAGGCGCCATTGTTGAAGGACCAGTTCTGGAGCGAGACCGCCTGAGTTTGAACTTGACTATGTGCTGTGGTTTGGATGTGGTTCATCTCCACCAAAGCTCATGTTAAAATTTTATTGCCGATTTAGCGGTGTTGGGAGGTAAGACTTTTAAGAGGTGATTACATCACTAACATAGATGAATGTCTTCTTCGAAAGACTGGGGCAGTTTTCTCTGGACTCAATTAGTTCCCGGGAGAGCGGGTTGCTATAAAGTGAGGTTGTCTCTCGTGTCCTGCCTTTTCCACGCGTGCACAATGCCCCTTCCGTTTCTCTGCTGCGTTTGGTTGCAGCATGAGGCCCTCACCAGAAGCTGCCAGGTGTGGCTACCCAACCTTGAACTTCACAGCCTTCAGAACAGTCAGCTAAACAAACCTCTTTTCTTTATAAGTTACCCAGTCTCAGGTATTCTGTTATAGCAACACAAAACAGACTAAGACACTGTGTGCCCCTGAAAAACTTACATAACCTCTCTGTGCCGCAGTTTTCTCATCTATTAATAGAGACAATATATACCTGCCCCGTATTCTCTTGTGGCACTTACATAGTGCTGGGCACATGGTAAGCACTCAGTACACATTGGCCATTATTCTCACCAGTGACTTCCGAGGGTTTTAAAGTGCCACCACCCCCCTCTACCATTCACTTCTCCTTAAATGGGGTCATTATATTTCACTGCAAAAATATGAAAAGTTCTTCAAAAACATGACACTTCCTCCCAAGGATCCGCAATTAGCACTGGGTATGATTCTCCTCTCTGAATGTGTTTCCGGACTTTGCGCAGGGAAAGCAGGTAGAACTTGTTCACGTAGTGGTTGGGCCTTTGAGAAATGTGACAGCCAAGTCCCTAATTATTCTTAGAAATGTCAGAACTCAGCAGATGCAATTGGGCTTGACAGTTCAAGGGCTAATTAACTGCAAATTGTGCTTCTTGGGTTGCCTCATTTGCAATTCTTGGTCACTTATTTTCTTAAGTCTTTTTAAAAAATTCATTTTGCAGTTTTGTAGGACGTGAGAAGCCTGCATGCCCCAGAGCAGTGGGAAGGGGGTGCCTCCGCCAGACCTTGGAGCCGTGGGGACGTGCCGGCGAGGTGCAGGTGGTCAGCGTTGTCCCTGTGCAGAGCCTGGACTGGAAATGCAGAAAGGAGCTGCAGCATGTGCTGAAGGAGGTGACGCCAGCTGACACTGAATTCGGAATTCTTCCACTTCACTTCCTCTTTTCCCCTGTCTCTAATGAGAGAATTTTCTCAGGGGTTGCCTTTTTTTTATCCAAAAGTCTTATTGGAAACAACACAAAAATATGCTAAATGAAGGAAGCCAGTCACAAAAGAATATATATTAAACGATTCCATTTATATGAACTGTCTACAAAAAGGCAAACTCACGGAGACAGCAGGTGGACTAGAGGTGACCGGAGGCCAAAGGGAGGGAAGAGTGGGAGCTATGGCTTAATGGGCACCGAGTTTCTGTCTGGAGTGACGTGACGAAAGGGTTTAGAAGCATAGCAGTGTGACGGTGGCACAGCAACGTGGGTGTGATGAACGCCACTGAACTGTACGCTTAAAAGTGGTTAAATGGCCAATGTTATGTTACATATGTGTTAGCACAATTTTGAAAAATCTTGGAAGGAAAAAATCATTGTCCCCACTCCTTAACGGCACATATGGGCCTGCCACGCTCTGACTCCTGCAGGTGAGCCAGGTGTTCCAGAACACACCGTGCTCGCTGCCTGGCCTCCGTGCCTTTGCGCACACAGTCTCTGCTTGAAATGTCCTCTCCCTCCCGTCTCTCTGGCAAAGTCCTGTCATCTTTAGAGCCACAGGTCAAGTGTTTCCTTCTTTGCTAATCTTCCTGACCCCTTCCCCCTAATCTTCCAAGAACCGGTCACTTCCTCCTTTTCGTGTTTTTGTACATCACGCCATTACAGCACTTGTGTTTAATGTGACTTATTTTCCTATTTAAAATATTAACTTATGGTGTATACAGTAAAATTCATTCCTTTTAGTGTACATTTCTGCAAGTTTTGATAAATACAGTTAGTAGTTTCGCCAACACCAACACCATGGTTTCACCCCCACCCCCCAAATCCCTCACACTGCTCTGTAGTCAATTCCTGCCCCAGCCCCTGACAACCACGGACTGTTTTTGATCTCTGTAGTTTGACCTTGTCCAGGGTGTCATGTAAACTAGATCATGCAGTGTGTGTCACAGTCTCCTGCCACTAGGTTGGGCCCGTACGGCAGTCTCTTGTTCTAGACGTGAGCTCCTAGCATGAGGGACCTGTCTTGTTCATCTTTCCCGCCACCAAGCCTGGGGTGTGCCCCGACGTAGCTCTCTGTGCCTGTCAGTAAAAGGATTGAATGCAAGAAACAATCCCAGCACGTGTCCTTGGCATGGGGTTCAGTGCGCGATTCCAGGTGGGAGCGGAGGCAGCGAGTACAAGGCGGTCAGGACCAGACTTGGCAGGGAGCAGGGCAGCTGCCCCAGCCCTTCCTTCCAGGCGACTGGCAGGGGGCCACATGCAGGCAGGCACCTGGCTGCCTGGAGCTGGAGCTCTCCTTCCTGCCAGCAGTGGTCGCCCTGGTCAGCCCCGCAAGGCCACACGGTTGGTAGGGCCTCTAGACTGGGCAATCTGGTCCCCACACAGGACACTTCCTGTTGCAGGGCACCTCTGGGACCCTCAGCCGGCCAGCCCAGGAGCAGCCCACCTGCTGTGGGCAGTAATGAACATTAGCCTGGTGGGGGCAGAGAGACCCAGATGTCGGGAGGAGTGGGGTCCTCAGAACCACCTAACCTTTGCCCCCTCCTACACCTCCACCTCTCCCTGGCCCCACCATATAGTCACGCATATGCACAGCACCTTTTGCTGTCGTGACACCAGCCTGAATTCAAGGAAAGAAGGCACACTGGGTGGGCATTTGAGCTGCTGTTTTCCACTGCAGTTTTCGGTTTTAGCCTTCTCCGAGAACCCCGGGGAAGCCCTCATCCCCACATTCCCACCTCGCAGTCATGATCTTAACAGCAGCCAAGTCCTGCGTTCTTATTATTTCCCTTCCCTCTGTGCTTTATTAAGTCTTTTATTAGCCCCCCACTGGGAGCTCCTTGAAGGCCAGGGTCACAACCAGGTCCCTGGATCGTTGTGCAGGCACCATCTATTATTGTTAAAGAGAAACCATAACAGAACAAGGGCCATGTGGTAAACACTAAGTAAATATCTGTTAAACAAGCTGACTCAATAATCCGCGGTCAAGTAGTACAGGTCATGGAAGTTGCCTACATCTTCCCCGGCCCATAGTTTGGGATCGCCGCTGCCTCTGGATCGCAGCCTGGGCAGAGACAAGAGGAACCACTCACTTCTCAAGGCACAAGTAACCTTGGTTCAGTAATTAGTGGGCAAAAGGGTAGAAACCTGTGTTTAAAACAACATTTGAGAGCATCTCCAGGCACAGGGGTGTGTACCTGTGATTTCAGCTATTCCTGAGGCTCAGGTGGGAGGATCACTGGAGGCCAGGACTTTGAGACCAGCCTGGGGCAACATAGTGAGAACTTGTCACCAAAAAAAGGAAAAAAAAGGATAAAAACCCCCCCGACATTTGGAGAATATGGGATGAATGCTAATAACCCTATTTCTTATTATTGCAACAACTGAGAATTAGCTTTGAGAATAATTTGGTTAAGGTGCTTTCCTGTGGAAGTGAAATTTTTGTTAAAAAATTCCTATCCTGGATCAGATGGCCATGAATACTTTCTAAGCTTTCCACACTCGAAGTGACATTTCTTTTTAAATTTGTGTCCCTTGCATTATCAACCCAACAGATGTGATTTTACTTTCTCGTTTAACTCTCAACACTGTTCAGCTTACAGAAACAAAGGAAGGGAATTGCCCCCGAAGTCCTGCGGGCGTCCCAGGTCTGCTGTTCAGAGAGGTCCTCCCCACATAAGCACCTCGGCAGCCAGTGGAATCCGGTCTTCTCCTGGTGACGAGCCACTGATGCAGGTCTCCTTCTCAGAACCACACCGCTTTTAGGTGCATTTCACAGCAATGCATTATACATACTCATTAGATGTAATTTATTGATTCCGCAAGCATGTTCCAGGCACCAGGGACATAAATCCCAGTCATGATACTGAATGTTTGCTGAGGGAGAAAAGGCACCTACGCCAGTAACTCGAGCTGACGGGACCAGATGTGAGCTGCCATCAGAGGCTCCCAGACTCAGAGCTGGGGGCTCTGCTGCCTCTCCAGAGGCCTGGGACCACCACAGCACTCAGCAGGCACCCCATAGTGTGACACAGTTTGCTGCAAAGGACCCTCCACGCCAACCACGACCCAGTGGCCTGAGGCTCCCACCACCAGGACACTTGACATTGCGGAAAGAACACTGGCTTCCCGACACAGGGAGCTGGAATCACGGTGTCACTCTGGGCTGGTTGTGGGATTTCCAACACATGACTTGGGCTCTCTCAACTTTTGCTTGTGTGGAACATGGAGCTAATGCCTCCTGCCTCCTGGGATAGTTGGAAGCATTCAGTGAGATATACAGAAAGATCTCGCAGAGCACGTAGAAGGTGTAATTCCTTTCCCTCCCCTTTCTACCTCCAAAGAATGAAAAGCCCTGCCAAAGCATGCCCATGTTATTGGGGAGGGCAGCACAGAGTGCCACTGTCAGGCGGCAGAGCAAGCACATTTTAATAGGGACAACCCAGGAAAGGTCTGGAGTGTGGAATGCTGCAGGGATTTATGCTACAGTTTGGCGAAAACCGGGGGTGGCCCAAGGGTGATTAATGTCCTTAAGGGCTCACTAAGACAGCAGAGGGGGCAAAAAGGGAAGGAGGCATGCAACATAACCCTGGTCTCACATCACACTTGACCTACAGCCAGCCCTACACATCCAGTCTAACATCCACCCCTGACCTTACCCGTGCGATGCCCACAGAGTTCTTGTCCCCCCTTTGTTAGTCCTGCACCAGCCGGACACAGGGCTGCGACTGCTCTCCTTGCTCCCCTTTGAGACAGTTAGCCCTGAAATGCTCCCGGCTGGACGTCCCAGGGGTTCAAACGCGTGGCAGGCAGAAAGAAGAGGCTGTGACACCACACGAATGGACGTCTATCGAGGGAGTCATTCAACAGGTCTTGGAGTCAAATTTGAAAAACCATCTGCCTCTGTCTGCCATCAGGACTCCGCTCTGGAGCAATCACCTGCATGGGCGCCTCCTCCGTGCTGGATGAGAGAAGCCAGCTATCTGGTGGCATGGAGGGGTAGGGGCGGGACTCTGAAGGACACTGCGGTGAGGGGGATGACTTTGTGTTCACAGTCACTATGGCCCCCACTCTGCTCATGGGTCCTCACTTCTCAATGCTGGGCCAAGTGGACGTTTTTACTGGGCTCCTGCTAATACTTCGCTTTGTGCTTTTGGCTGCTTAACTTTTGAATTCCAGGCCAACCATTTAGACGTATGTATATTCCCAGCGCTGCTCCGTGGGAGTGTTTATTGTACTGAATGTAAAACAGGAGACTCTGCCTCATGCTGGCACTCAGAGTACCCCCAAGGATTGGGGTGACTCTATCACTTCAATCAGGGAACCCTGGGAGGCATGATGTCACTTTGATTTACCCCACACTCGAGACTTGACCATGATTAAACCAAATAAATACATGATTGATAGTCTCTCTACATAATTCAATCACGCATGTCCCGGCGGCAGAGAAGCATTTGGATCAGGTTGCCAGTTTCTTCTTATTTAAAAATCCTGCCTGGCTCAGAGGTAGTACCAATAAGATATTAATTTCCCTGGGGAAATTTTCTTCTGATCATGTATATTTAGCTTGAAGCCTTTAGGCATATGCAGATTCTGAGAATTTATTTCTTTCACCTGAAGCCATTTTTTTGTTTTGTTTTGTTTCACTCACAGTTCATAGTGTTTATTACATCAGCTTGAGAAAATTTCCCTCCACCTTCTACACTTTGTGTCCTCAGTCATTTGGCGTGAGACCGGCTGTGACATCCCAGCTGCCTCCGACCACGCCTCTGGAAGGGAGAGACCTCAGCTCCAAGGGCTCCCAGTGCAGATGTGGGCACGTGGGAAGACGCCTTCATGGGTCAGTATGAAATTGGGACGATTCAGTCTCCCTGTCCGCAGAAAGGATGTTCTTTCTCAGGGACACTTTTAAAAGATAACAGCTATTATTTACTACATAAATCACAGACAGAAGTTAATTCCTAACTATTCCCCACTGTGCCCAAGGCATGCTTATGTCAGAGAACGTGGAGCTAGTTGGAGAGACAAGAGTCAGGCAGAGATAGTCTTCATTCTACACATCTAGAGTAAATCAGTGAAGTATCTTTCAATATTAAAAAGAAACGAAGAAATCCAGTTGTAGACAAAGAAATCCAAGTAGACGAGGTCAGCATGAGCCCCTAGAGTCCTTTAGCTACTGACCAGAGCAAAGTCAAACACCAGGAGGGATGAGAATCCGTGTCACTCGGGCTGCTTGGGGACTCTCCCCTCATATCTGTCACACGGTTTGAGTTGGGTTGTGCCACTGCCCAGGGAAGGTGCAATATGTGTGACATTTGTTTGGGAGCAGTGACCAGTCCAATGGGGGATTGAGGTCTAGGTTGGAGGTTGCTGCCAGCTCTGGGCAAAGAGAAACAGCCAGAGGAGTGGGAGCAGTAAAATGTAGTTTCCACCTAGTTTTCAATAGGTATACACTTTTGGTTTTCTTCTTAACTCTCATGGTGCTAACAGCACGACTCAGTGTCAGTGTAAAGAGAGACAGAGATGCAACAGGGGAACTGGGGAAAGCTCTGGCCGAGGGGGTGAACATAGATGCTTGTCCCCATCTGCTGCCCAAGCTGGGTGGCCACAGAGAAGTCACCAACGCCTCTGGCCCTTCTGCAAGGGTCTGTTGGTTTATGATTCTAAGTGATCATCACATGTTTAAAAATCAGCTTTACAGATTAGCTCCCTCCAAGTGTCTGTTGGCAGATTTTAGCGAGCGCAGGTGCTCCTTGACTTACAATGGGGTCGTATCCCGACAGACCCATCGTAAGTCGAAAATGCGTTTAATACACCTCACCTGCCGAACATCAGCACTTAGCCTAGTCTACCTCGCAAGTCTAAGAACACTCACATTAACCTACAGTCGGGCAAAATCATCTAAGGCAAAGCTTATTTTACAAGACAGTGTTGAATATCTCATGTGATGTACTGAACATTGACAGTGAAAAACAGAATGGTCGGATGGGTACTTGAGCACTATTCTCTGCTGAATGCGTGTCACTTTCACGCCATCATAATGTTGGAAAATCATAAATTGGGGACTGTCTGTAGCTGTTTGGGGTTGAGTTGTGTCACCCAGAAAGACATGTTCAAGTCCTGACCCTGGGTGCCTGTAAATGTGACCTTATGTGGAAAGACGATCTTTGCAGATGTCGTCCAGTTAAGATGAGGTTGTACTGGGTCGGGGTGAACCCTAATCCAGTGACTGCTGTCCTTATAAAGAATAGGGAAATTTGGACACAGACACAGAAAGAATTCCATGTGACAAGGGAGGCAGAAGAAGCAGAAATTGGAATGATGTCTCTATAAGGTAAGGAACACCAAGATTGCCAGGCGGCTGCCAGAAGCTAAGAGATGTGAAACAGATTCTCACTCACAGCCTCCAGGAACAACCAACCCTGCCATCCTTGTCAAAGGGAACACCACTGTTCCCTTGCTGCACCTTGATCCTGGACTTCTGATCTCCGGAATTGTGAGAGAATAAATTTCTGTTGGTTTAAGCCACCCAGTTTGTGGTACTTCGTTATGGCAGCCCTGGGAAACTGACACACGGTCCGCTCACACACGGTCCGCTCACACGCGGACCGACAGAACTGGAACAAGATTTATTAGATCCTTTATAAGTCTGGGGAACATTTTTTGGTCTCAATGATAGCAACTTTCTTTTGACAGGACTATTGTCCTTGCAATTTTTTACTAGGAGTTCCTGGGATGCATATTCGTTTCATGCTCTTAAAAAAGACCAAGCGTGCATGTCTGCATGTGCCCATGTATATTTATCCGCCAAGCTGTATTTCCGTTTTTTAAAAAAGATATCTGTGTTTCTGTAGCGTTAAGAAATGAATTAAACACTTCATGTATTTTCCACAAAAAAGGCAACCGACGTATTCATATTTAACAGTGATGGCGCAGTGTGACTGAATTCTGTAGGGTGCGAGCCACTCCCAGCCAGTGCCCCGTGCTCTCGAAAAGAGAGCTGGCCAGCTCTGTAAACTGCCCTCTGGCAATGCTGATGAGGCACTGCTCCATTTAAAGGCAACTTGAGGAAGAGTGGTCACCTCCTGTGTGGGGCAGGCCAGGTTAAGACTTATATTCAGATCCCCCGGAAATTACACATCTCTGCGCCAACTACAGGACACATCCACCTTGGTTTATGCTGCACAAAAAGTAGACATCTGACAACTATTTGGTGATTGGCATAAATGAACACTCACCAAACTCGCTAAGTTGGACCTCAGAATTGGTTTTATTTTAGACTTATGAAAGTATCTGGTTTAAGGTTTTTTTTTTAGCTGATTGGTCTGATTTTCACAGCCTTGTCATTTTCTCATCAGCTCATTGGAACAGCCTTGGAGTCATATCCTACCCGCGATTCAGTACTGACCTTCCAAACTTGCTGTCCTGCCATTGTTTTGTTTTTGTTTTCTAAAGTACAACTGATCTAAGTAAGAAGAGTCAAAGGAAACTTTTAAAAATGATTCTAAAAGAGTTTATGTTATTACTGGGAAATTTATATGCTGTTTCTTTACGTGAAAAAAGTGGAATACAAAACCAGCCCACACTTCTCAGTAATCACAATTCTTTAAATCGGCTTTTTAAAATTGGAAATTTTCAAATCTACCTTATAAAATCTTTTTTTTTTTTTTTTGAACTAGAAAAAAGAGAATTCCTGGCACCTTTGCAATTGAGAATTGTGTGTGTCCTAGAATTAAGAAAAGAAACTAAACTACTCATTGCAGGTCAGTTGGCCAAGCAGAATGAAAAAGATAATCTTTAAATTGAAATATAATCATCCGTCGTTTTCTATAGAAAGTGTGGTTTGCAGAAGATATAGATGTATATATTTTAAACAAATACTCCCGAGCATAGAATCTGAACTGAAAAGAGATATACAAATGTCAGTATCGACAGGGTTATTTTTAGAGTGGTAGGAATATGAATGGTTTCTCCCTTTTTTCTATTTTTGTGTATTTTCTATGGCAATTTGTAGTTCTATTATAGTGGGAGAATATAATTAATTGTTAAAATGATCAAAGAGCAAACCCGATGCTATGAAACATGTCTACAGACAGCTGGGAAACAACCACGGTTGACAGAACCTGCTGTTGCTCTGTTATGCAGGATGAAGAGTGGCCCAATTTGGGCAAAAAATCCTCACGCCAAGGCCAAAAGACAGGCCAGCAGCAGGCTCTCCAGGTGAAGTCCCAGCTGGCCCATGGTCCAAGACCAGCCTTCTCCAGGCTGAAGTGTCATGGAGTCCAAGCTGGCACCATTTCTGTTGCATCAAGCTCATTTTGTCTTTAGTCTGAGCCCGCTTTGATGTGTTCAAATGAAATGCTGAGAATTTTTAGAGCAGAGAAAGCAATGAAGAGTCTGGCTCCCTAATCTGTCCATCTGGATAGGCACACTTTGAATCCAGGGAACTTCTGGCACCTTCACAGTTGAGAACTTTATGTGCCCTGGAATCAGCAAGAGAGACTAAACTACTTATCATAGGATATTTGGCCTGGCAGGATGGAAAAGATGGTTTTCACATTGAAAAAATGGGCTTCCTTTACTGTAGAAAGTGTGTTTTGCAAAGGATATATTTGTAAGACAAAAACATTAACATTAATTAACATTTGTAAGACAAAAACATTCTGAGAATATAAAAAAGACTGCTAAGGAAGACTTTCACCCATTCATTCACTCATTCATTCATCACTCACTCATTCATTCATACAACTAATCATTAATACCAGCTGGGTTCTGGTATGTGCACCAGCCCTTAAAGCAGTGGTTCTCAAAGTGTGGGTCCAGATCAGAAGCATCGGCATCACCTGAGAACTTCTTAGAGAAGCAAATTCTCAAATCTAACCCCAGAACTATTAAGTCTCCAGAGCTGAACTCAGCAATCTGTGTTTTCATAAGCTCCCCAGATGAGTATCGTGCCGCTGAAGTTTGAGAACCACTTGTGCTTGGGTGCGTTGCAGTGGGGGCAGGGAGGAATTCCTTACCAGTAATTCAGCTAAAATGGTAATGGTGTCTAGGAGGAGCTCATTGTTCTGGGGGAGCACAGAGTGAGAGGCGACCCTGTCCCCATGGAGAGGGCTTTCTGGAGGCTACTGCTCTGCACTGAACACCCCATTCTGTGTCAGCCACAGTTTTTATTTCTGTGAGATTTGGTAATATTGCTCTCTTAGCATGTCATACAATATGTGGTCTTCTCAATCCAATGTCATATTTATCTGAAGTATCCTTTTCAGTTGGCTTCCAGAATGAAGTAAAAGGACCCAAATTAAATATCCCTTCTCTTTCATGTTGATGTTCTCTGCTCAGAATGTCTTTATTTGTGCTCTAATAAGATGGCTATAGCCCAGTCCTTGTGGCCCAGTGTAAATTTTCCAAAAGACATTCTGAGAACCCTAAATGGTTATCAAAAACTTCGTCTGATAGGTAGCTAGAGCCTCGTGATGAACTTAGAACAAATGTTTCCTACTTACAAACATCCGCTTATTTTCTTTTCCTTTTCCCCTCTTTTCTTCCTTACGGCACCATCTTTAGCTGAGAAAGTAGTAATTCTGCAAGCTGGCCCTCCTCTCGAATTTGACAGGCCTAGGCACAGCTGTGTGGGGAGCCGGGCTGCCTGTGATGTGAGCCGCCTCCCGGATCTCCCGGGTCAAAGGACTTGTTCTGCAGCAGAAGCTATTGTGTCTCGTGTTGTTTTTCTGCTTCTCCGGAGAGGAATGTCCAAAGGGGTGTGACTGAGAGGTTAACCACAGCTATGCAGACAACAGCTGGGTGCTTACTTCACTGCTTCCTAAGGGCTTCATTTTGGATCCTGTCCTAATAACCATGTTTTGAATAGAAAGTGTGAAAACGACCCAGTTGAGTTTACTTTAATTGCCTATACATCTCCTCGTAGGTTCCAACTATAGGATTGAGGTTATGTTTCCCATCACTAATGTACATCTTTATTTAAATTCCATCACAGCAGAACCTAATACTGGCAAGTCACAGCAATTGAAAAATGATACAACTACATACTACCATTTGTCGGGTGCTTGCAATGTGCTAGGCATTATGTTAATATGTCTTGCCATAATCACATCAACTGTGAGGTTTTGCAGTTCCCTTTTTGCAGCTGTGGAAACTGAAGCTCAGAGAGGTTAAGTAATTTGTGCAGGGTTGCATAGCCAGTAAGTTGTAAGACTGGACTTTGAATTCAGGTCTGTCTGACTTCACCATATTACGGTGTCTCTCTGATATGCCTATAGTGAAGGGATAAGATGATGACAATCCATTTAGCTAAAGAACAATCCATTTAGCTAAAGAACACACTGCAAATGTGCCCTGGCCAGGCTCAGACAGACCATTCTAGATCAATGACTTCATCACAGATTTCTTATCAGCCTAAACCTGGTAAAATTAGTTAAAGGGAAACTTATCAATAAATGGTAGATTCCAAAGCTGGCAAGTGGGTTTCATCACACTAATTCTAATTATTTGTTAGTGGGTGCCTGGAGCATTGTGTTGAGGACGATTCCAAGGCCATGTGTGAGCCCAAAGGCAAGGAGTACCCTGATGGATGACAGACATCTGGCCTGGCTCAAGAGAGGCCACTACGATGAGTTTCTATTTTTTATGTAACACGTTGCATGCCAAGAGTCTTAAAATTTAGACTCAGACTTTGAATTTAGACCATATTATAATTGCCATAGAAAATTAAGCCTTATGAAGATGGGCTCAGTAAAATGTGATGTCACCTCATCAGTCCTATGTCACATGGGGGATGATGGAACACCACAATAGATCGGCTTAGAATTGATACCGCTGTCTTAGTAATTTTGTGTTGCTACAAAGGAATACCCGAGACTGGGTAGTTTATAAAGAAAAGAAGTTTATTTGGCTCACAGTTCTGCAGGCTGTACAAGAAGCATGGCGCCAGTGTCTGCTTCCAATGGGAGACTTAGGAGGCTTCCAATCATGACAGAAGGTGAAGGGGAGCTGGAGTGTGCAGCGACCGTGAGAGAGAGGAAGCAAGAGTAGGGGGAAAGGGGTGCCAGACTCTTTTTAACAATCAGCTCCAGGGGAACTCTTGCGGGAACTATTAATAATAGAGAACTCACTCATCTGAGTGGCCATTTTGCAAAAGAAGATATGCAGAAAGCAAACAGGTATATGAAAAATCCTCAAATCAGTAATCATTAGAGACATGCAAATTAAAACCACAGTGAGATATCACCTCACACCTGTCAGAATGGCTATTATCAAAAAGATGAAAGACAACATGCACTGGCAAGGATGTGGAGAAGAGAAACCCTTGCACGCTGTGGATGGGAACACTGCTGGTGGGGATATAAATTAGTACAGTCGTTACAGAAAACGGCATAGAGGTTCCTAAAAAAGTCGAAACTAGAACTACCATATGACCCACTGATCCCACTACTGGGTATATATGCAAAGGAAATGAAATCAGTAGGTTGAAGAGGTAGCTATGCTCTCATGCTCATTGCAGCATTATTCACAACAGCCAAGATACGGACTCAACCTAAGTGTCCGCTGACAGATGAGTGGACAACGAAAATGTGGCACGTACATAAAACAGAATACTATTCAGCCATAAAAAAGAAGGAAATCATTTATCACAACATGGATGAACCTAGAGGACGTTAGCAAAATAGGCTAGGAACAAAAAAACAAATATCACATGATCTCACTTACATGTGGAATTTGAAAAAGTTGAGCTCAGAGAGTAGAATGGTGGTTACCAAGGGCCGGGGGGGCAGGGGTAAGTGTTGTTGGGGAGATGTTGGTTAAAGGATACAAAATGTCAGTTAGATAAGGAATAAGTTCAAGAGATCTATTGCATAATATGCTGATGTAGGTAATAACAATGTATTATATTCCAGAAAACTGCTAAGAGAGTGGATTTTAAGCGTTCTCACCACAAAGAAATGGAAAATATGTGAAATAATGCATATGTTAATTAGCTTGATTTACCCATTTCACAAATGTATATGTATTTCAAAACAACATTTTGTACAGCATACATATATATAATTTTTATTAGTCAATTTATAAATAAATAAATAAATAAATAAGCTGAGCTGTTGGGAGACATTGCGTAACTGAAGAGCAATCAGGAATGAGCATTTATAAAACTGCTGCTGTAGTATTAGGCAAGAGGAACCAGGATTCAGTGTATCAGAGCTGGGTGCAGCCGGCTCGCACCTGCAGTCCCAGCTACTCAAGAGGCGGAGGCAGCAGGATTGCTTGAGGCCAGGAGTTCAAGGCTGCAGTGTGCTATGATTGTGCCTATGAATAGCCACTGTACTCCAGCCCAGGCAACATAGACCATGTCTCTAAAAAAAATAATAAATTTAATATACATGACTTTTCAAGAATACATCTATCAAAGGAAGGCTTAGCCACTGATATTGTTGAAGAGAAAGAAAATGTCAGCAGATGAGGAAAGATCTTTATACCCAATCTTCCCAATCCATGCAATCAGGCTGATTTTTACAACATGCCCTTGGACCTGGATGATGCTGCATCCTCTCTGTAGTCGGACAGCTCTAGCCAGGTTCAGGGCTCTGTGGAGCAAACTTGCTGCTGAAATCAAATCATCATCCTGAAGCCTTCAGGCCAAGGGTGACCAAAGATGGAAGTTTTCCCAAGGTCACTGGGACCTCCTTGACCCATCTAGGGCCATCACCTGGGACTGGTTCTCAAAACCAAACTTGGAATTTGATGCTAACTATACAAATATGCTGAAATTAACGAGAGTTTTGTGTAAATTTGCTCTGGATATTGTGAAAAATTGCTTATTTTTCTGTGTCTTTCTGGTTATTGAATATTTTCCACTGTTAAAACTATGTGCGAATCACTATTCACTGATGAAAGCAATAATTTTATATTGAGAACATCTTGTAAGTTAAAAATAATTTGGAGTAGTGTTTATATTTAATGAGCTTTCAAAGTACGTCTGCAATGTACTTTACTACCAGAAGAAGAGGTGAACATACGGCACAGAGTTTTAAAGCATGCAAAGGGAATTTGACATTTCACTTATCATTGATATTGACTTTACAGAGGCAGTTCTCTTTGGGGTGATGTGGTAGTTTACAACACCCTGGATGTACCCAATTGTCACTGACGCAACCCTTTGAGCCAGCCCCATGCATGGCCAGTAAACTTCACAGAGGAAGTAGATGCAGTGGGGTGGGATGGGCATGGAACACTGAGAATGGCATCTATAGCTATACAGTGCCAGTCTCCCCTACTCAGTTGGAAGAATAACCTTACAGGAGTCTATGTATATTTATAGAAATTAACTCATACTCTCTACAGTCTTGCACAGAATATTAAGAAGCATTAAGTTTACAAAAATCTTATTTGGTCTACAAAAGTCCCTATTTATCCTCTTTCGTATTGGTCCCCTGTGGCCTCTTCTGTTGCTCTCCACATTTCTAGCCAAAGATAACAAGAGCCTGTCCTCGCAACAGTGGCTTTACTGTTTCACATGAAGAGAAATACAGTTTACACTACAACCAAGTGCACACATTAGCATATGTGTCACTGAAACAAAAGACTTGTGAAACAGTAGTTATCCTTACTCTGTGTGAGACACTCTGATGTTTTCTATCTGACTTTGTTTTTTGAAAGATGCTGGAAGTCAGTTTGGAACATCACTGTGCAAAAGAACATTCTGTGATGATGGGAACGTTCTATGTCTGCCCTGTGCCTTACAGGAGCCACTAGCCACATGTGGCTACTGAGCACCTGAAATGTGTTGCTGTGACTGAAGGCTGAATTTTTTATTTTAAATTAAGTGAAATTTAAAGTTAAATCACCATGCGGATGGGCTAGTGGCTCCTACCCTAGGACCCAGCCACCCCACTCCTAGAAATATACCTTGAAAGTTAATTATAGGAACTGGATCACTCTTGTCAGACCCAACTGAAACAGTCAAGAAACGAGGGGAAAAAAGCATCTGGGACACATAACATTGCTCTAGAAATATAACTCTCTTTGAGTCCAGCTGCTGAAACTGCCTGTTGTAACCTGAGACCAGTTTTATCTACAACTGCTGAAATAACTTGCTGCAGTCTAGGACTCACTATGCCCACCCCCGTTGCTCAGCAGTCGGAGCTCACCAGTTCCCCAGAACCTTCCTAGTGCCAGTGAACTTTCTCAAAGAGCAATATATAACATCTCTCTTGTTTATGAAACCTCCAACCTCCTCTTTGTTCTTTGGGCATACTGAAGACCACCAGACCATCCAGTCTGTATGAATGCTCTGAATTACTGGGGTTCTTTGTGTTGTTGTTGTTGTTTTTTGTTTTTGTTTTTGTTTTTTTTTTAGAGACAGGGTCTCCCTCTGTTGGCCAGGCTGGAGTGTAGTGGCATGATCATAGTTCACTGCAGTCTCAAACCCCTGGGCTCAGGTGTGAGCCACCATGCCTAGCCTTACAATTCTTTCTTCCCGAACAAAAAGTTAAATTTAGAGATTCATCTCTACGTTATTATGTTGACTTCAACAATACCCAGGAAAAATGAATGAATGTGTCCACGAAAGAATATGCAAAATAATAGCACAAACCTGGAACTAACCCAATGTTAATCAATAGAATTAATTTTTTAAAATTATAGTATATTCATACAATAAAATACTATAAGAAACTAGTGTAGTCATACAATAAAATTATAAGAAAAAGAATAAACTACTACCATATGGACATAAAGTTTGGGTGAAACAAGCCAGACAAAAGATTATATACTGTATGATTTCACTTATATGGTGATTAAGAATAAGCAAGACTGATCTATGGTGATAGAAGTTGTCTCTAGGGATGGATGAATATTGACGGAGCAGTCACATTAGGGAAACTTCTGGGTGCTGGAAACATCCTATATCATTATTTGGGTGTCAGTTACATGGGCATATACATACATTTTAAAAATCACCAAGCTATACATTTGAGATTTATGTACTTTATTGTATACAATATCATATAATAGGAAAAAACAAACTGTTTTCTCCTGGTATGCTCTTAACATAACACAGAGCACTTTACTCTGATACCAGATGTGCGGGGATTTTTCCCCATACTACAATTTCTCCAATGGACACCAACTGAGTCCAATACAATAATTCAGTCCAATTCTAACACTATCTACCTGGAGATAGAATCAGATCTCACAGATTGAGGGCTCAGTCCCACAGAACTGTCCCCACTTCAGATGCTCATCACAAGCCCCAGGCTGTGTCCTGTGCTTCTGATGGACCAGCTATAACCCACGATTTCCATAACCCCTTCCTTGGGTTCAATAATTTGCTAGGACAGCTCACAGAACTCAGGGAAACACTTTACTTATGTTTACCCATTTTTTATAAAGGATATTACAAAGGACAGATGAACAGCCAGATGGAAGAGATGCATGGGACGAGGCACATGGGAAGGGACACAAAGCTTCCATGTTCTCTCTTTCCACATGTTCAGCAACGTGGAAGCTCCCTGAACCCTGTCCTTTTGGGTTTTTATGGTGGTTTCATTGTGTAGGCATGATTGATGAAATCATTGTCTGTTGGTGGTCAACTCAACCTCCGCACCTCTCCCCTCTCCAGAGGTCAGGGGATGGGGCTAGAAGTTCCAACCCCTAAACCACAGGGTTGGTTTCCCCGGCAACCAGCTCCCATCCTGAGCTATCTAGGAGCCCCGATCCATCAGTCACTTATTGACATTCAACAAGACACTTATTACTTCAGAGATTCCAAGGGCTTTAGAAGCCAGGAAACAGGATGTAAACCAAATATATATTTCTTATTATAAATCACAATATCACAATTATACTTCAATTAAAAAAATTTTAAAGAATTTGGTTCTTAACCCCTAAATTGATTACACAATGCTCTAACGGGCAGGGACCCAGTTTGAAGAACGGTGCTGAAACAGATATGCTCAACATGCCACCCAAGGGCAGGAGTCCCTTGTGGAAAGCAAGGGCAGAGAGGATTAAAAGGTGTTTTCTTATTCCAGCCTGGGTTTCTCTAAATTTACTCCCTGACTCTCAGTGCTCTTGCATTCTGATTTTGTTCTGCCTTTGGGTAGAAGAGCTGATATAAATGTATATGAAATTGAACCAATTGACCCATCATCCCAGGCCTTTACTTCGTCATGGTTCTCTGTGGTTAGATCTCCGGCCTCTACTTGTTTTGCATGGTCCTGGTACGACAAGGTGAGAATGAACGAGGTAAATGCAACAATCAGAAAGGCACTCTGTAGTCATGAGCTGGCACTTGATTTCACTTTTTCCTGAACATACGGCCAGAGGCCCTGGATTTGAATCCAGTTCTGCACGTAAGAAGATCACTTACATGCAGTAAGAGTCTGGACTGCACAGCACTCCCTGCAGGACAGACCAGCCTAGTGGCAAGAAGGGGTATCCTCCCACCTGGCCAGGAAGGTAGCGGGTTTGCCCTCACTCACCTGACAGCTGACATTCTGTCTTGTGTCGTCTGCTTGCTCACTGAGGGCCAACAAGGCCAGATGTCCCAGCACTACAAGTGGCAGGGGAGAAAGGCCACAAACCAGTTGTCCATGAAAGCACTGGATGGGAAGTGCCAGGGAAGAAAAAGCAACCATCAGAGGAGCATCTCAAAGATCAAAGGAGCAGGGATGTAGAGACCACATGGGAAAGGCAAGACACGTAGTCAGGGGGCCGAGGGCGTGGAAGGGAGCAGAGAATGGCCATTTGCACACAGGCAGAGGCCACCTGCTTAGGGGATAGTGGGAGAACTAAGATTCAATGAATGTGTATTACACTAGTGCCCCCTTACCTGCGGGGGATGTGATCCAAGACGTTCCATGGATGCCTGAAACTATGAATGGTACCGAACCCTATAGATATTATGTTTTTGCTATACATGCAAAACTATGATAAAGCTTAATTTATAAGTTAGGCACAGTACGAGATTAACAACAATAGCTAATAACAATGCCCAGCGTAGTGGCACACGCCTGCAACCTCGGCTACTCAGGAGGACTGCTTGAGCTCAGGAGTTCAAGGCTACGGTGACAGAGCAAGACCTCGTCTCTTAAAAACAAACAAACAAACAAAAAAAATCTAATAATAAAACACAACAATTATAACAATATACTGTAATAAAAGTTATTTTAAAACTTATGAATTGTTTGTTTCTGGAATTTTCCATTTAATACGAGATGGCTCGTGGGTAATTGAAATCATGGACAGTGAAACCACGGATAAGGGAGAACTATTTTATATGTAGAATCTTTAACACTCCCAACCTCGTTTAATCCTCATGATAACTCTGTGAGCTAGATGGCATTCTACCCACTTTACAGATGAGGAAGTTGAAGTCTATTCATTGCAATGGACTGAGTATGTCCCCCTAAAATTCATATGTTGAAATCCTATCCCCCAAGGTAGCGTATTAAGAGGTGGAGCCTTTGGGAGGTGATTAGGTCATAAGGGCAGAGCCCTTATGAATGGGGCTAGTGGCCTTATAGAGCAAGCCCCAGAGAGCTCCCACACCTCTTCCATCAGGTAAGCACACAGCTAGAAGGCAGTCCCTCACCAGACACCGAATCTGCCGGCAACTTGACCTTGGACTTCCAGCCTCCAGAACTGTGAGAAATAAATTTCTGTTGTTTGTAAGCCACCCAGTCCATGGTACTTTGTTATAGCAACCTGAAGGCTATAGGCTTGGACTTGGTCAAGTGGTGCGGCTAATGAAGAGCCTGTCCCTGTCTAATCATGAAGTCCATGCTCCTTCCACTCTACTGGGTGAGTGACTCTCCCACCAAAAAAATAACAATCTCTACCCTGAACTCTCTACCCTCAACTCCTCCTTTTAGATCATGAGGGGGCCTGTGGACTAAGGAAGTGGTGACTTACTAAAGAATAAGGAGCTAGCCCTCTGATATTTGGGCAAACAAGAGCTGATCTTATGTTGCTCAGGATAATCCAATGCATGTTACTTTAGCAATTTCAGGCCTAGGAGGATTTCTTGACCCCTGGAAGTTCGTTCATTCTAGGCCCAGGACATGCCAAAGGATTCTGGTTCACTGCAAAGAAGCCTGAGGGTCCTGTTCAATCTGGAAAGGTTTCTGGAGGGTGATTTCAGGAGTTCCCAGTCAACTCTGAAGGGTATCCCAGAAGGCAGAGTAAGTAAGTTCCTCTTCCAACATTTCCCAGAGACTTCCAAACCAAACCATGTCTTTCTGAAACTTGGTGCCTTGAGACCTTGTTCCTTTCACTGGAATTTCCAAAGTAAATCAGGAATCAAGGGGATCTTGGCATTTTCCAAGACTCCCCAGGCATACTCCTTTGGTCTAGTGTTGGTGGCGGTAACATTGGTCTAGTGTTTGGTGATTTGGGGTCCAGATTCAGATTCACCTAATGCTTATTAAGACCTACTAAGTGCCATATTTACTCACATATATTATTCCAATTCATCCTTCAAATAAGCCTAGAAAGAATGTGTGATTGTCCCCATTTTGCATATGAGAAATGAGAAAGGGCAAGAGATTTCTCCAATGTCAAATCACTCATAAGTGGCAGAACTGGCATTTAAGTCCAGGGCCTCCGGGAGTATGTTCTGAGCTCATTCGATCATACTGCTCAGCTGCATGTGGGTGGTGATTGGTTGAAGGAACTTCACCACACTGTCATGGTCCTGATCTTACCAGGCACTAAAAAGTTTATGATGGCCTGATAAGACACACTCCCCTCACACAGAGTTCAAGCATAAATATGGCTTAGAAGTGACACCAGAGTGTAACCAATGAACGCCCGTTCTGTACATGGTCCTCAGTCCAAACAGTAAATCTCTGATATAATTCAGCTTCATGATGAAGATACAATGGCTACATACATAAAGTTCACCCCAAGTTACTTCTCTATCTTTTGATATTTATGATTCCTTTGAGATCAGCCTGACAGAATCTGCAATATTAAAGGGTTACACTTATAATCACTTCATTCCTGCCAATTGTCACAGGACTCGAGGAGATGGCATCTTGAGTAGTATTCCAGTCTCTTAAATTGAATGAAGTTGTAGTTTAATACATTTTTGAATAGGGAGTCAGACTATATATATATATATATATATATATATATATATATATATATATATATGCTTGATCCCTACCTGAGAAAGCTCTGTAAAATAATAAAACTTGAATTATTAAAGTATTAACTGAACTTTAGTGTTTTCATCTCAATTTTGTCTAGAGCATCTGGCCACCACATGACAAGATTTTCCAGTTTTGTTCAAGTCTGTATGAGGTAGATGATTAACCAGTTAACAGATTCAATCTGCCCCAGCAACACTGTCGTCCAAGTTGTGTGGCCAAGCTTGACCGTTCCTGAAACATGCTGGAAGATGGCAAGTGCCTCTTTCGTGAAATCTCATCAATGCCCACAGGTCCCAAGTTGTCACATCCAGCTCATTGGTGATCAGGAGACAGAACAGTTAACAAAGTTTAGAGTAAACAGGAATGTTACTGTCTGTTAACCAACAAATGATTTTTCCATAGGCTCAATGATGAACATCTCATCCACCACACTCGAAGGAGAGCCTTTAGTGGTTTTTCTATATATATATATCCTTATATATATGTAATATATTTAATTTATAACTGAATATATTAATTTAACATTTAAATATATAAATGCTTTTTATCATATATTATACATTTTTTATATGATATGTTTTATGCATATAAAATGCCAGCCTCTTAGTGTGACAGTGAGCTGTCATGGGAACTTCCAATAGGTTCACGAAGACAAAATCAGTGGTCTATATATGGTAATGGTAATTAATCTACATAGAATGAAGAAAACTTAATTTAAAACAAACAAAAGAAAGCTTTGTATTTTTTCTTCAAAATTTAATCAATAAAGACCTAAAATGTTGGCAGTAGATTTTCATGGTGTTTGCCATTTATATAACAAGGCTGGTATGGTTAAAATCTTTTTAAAATGTCATCCAAAGAGCTGTCACCTGGTAGTGTAAAAGTTCTTGGTTTTCATCCTTGGTACACTTAGGTTTCCAATTGTGTTGCCGATGCTGCTATGCATAGTGATATTTGTGGCATACATGGGGAGTGAGAATGGGGGAAGAATAGGGACAATGAGTTTAAATGAACTTGGCATCAATGATAACTTCAGACCTTAGAAAAATGTTTTCTTTGCCAAGAGAAAGGAAGCTATTAAATTGTGAATAGATCTCATACAGAGTGTTGAAAATCAACATGAAGTGGGGCAGTATTGCTACAATCACTTGGGAAACCGCGGCAGTTGTGAGGGCCTCCTGTTGCTACTAATGAGAACAGTATGGTTCAGAGTCCGTGTGAGCGAGCAATCAGCCATCAGCCAGAGCCAAGGCCACGGTCCCAGGCAGCACTGGGCCCTGTAGACAGACAATGAGCTACCGTGCCCATCGAGGCCTTGCATGAACCACGTTTGGCAGAGAGGCAAGGACTGATTTTGAACAATTCTTTCCATACTCATGGGGTTTAGCAAAATTAGGAGCATCTTGTTCTGATCCAAACTCCCTTTTCGTCAATTCAGAAGGGAAACCTCTGTCTCATGATTTCCAACATTATTAAAGCAACACTAGGAAGAGGTGTGTTTGCAATTAATATTGCGTCTCTTTCCATGGGTGTTCTGAAAGTTTCCATGAAGCCTTTGTGAAGGGTGAGCTTTTCGAAAATTGAAGATTTTTTGAAACTTCATGTGAAGGTGAAGGATGAACCAAGATAAGGAAGTTCTTATCATCTTGGCAAATGACACAGACTATGCCTATGCAAGAGCAGCCATATGGTGGGAAAGAAGAAATTGTTTTCCAGATGTTTTATCTGCATAACATGAAAAACTTCTTTGATTGAATTTTTCCCTTTTCATTCACATGTTTGATGTTATAGACAAAGTCACAGATATGAGAATATGAAAAAAAAATGAAAGATGTGCAAAAATACATCATCAAAAATGCTTTTTGATGATAACAAATTTCCCCTTTAATATTTTAGAATTTTCTCCCAAGCAAGATTTGATGGGCTTCATATTTATACAGGACATACATTAGCATGTTTTTGACCTTTAGTAACTGCTGACGTCAATGTTTAAAAATCAAAGAGGAGAGAAATGCAGACTGAAATTTGAAATGTCCTCATCATAAAAAGCTTGCTCCTGGTGGTTGTTTTAGGAAATAAGTAGTTAAACCAAAGTCGAAGCTAATGTGGAAAAACTAAGATTAAGGGGGGAAATTCATGAAGTCAGAGAAAATGCACATACCAAAAACAAGCGGGAGAGAGAGAAAAACAAGTATGATAGCCTTGAAAGGTCTGTGGGTTTGAGATTGTCTTAGTCTGTTTTTGTGTGTTGCTATAAAGGAATGCCTGAGACTGAGTAATTTATAAGGAAAAGAGGTTTATTTGGCTCACAGTTCTGCAGGCCGTGCAAGAAGCATGATATCAGCATCTGCTTCTAATGAGGGCCTCAGGCTGCCTCCATTCGTGGCAGGAGCAAAAAGAAGCCACCCTGCAGAGAACACACTGTGAGAGAGGAAGCAATAGAGTAGGGAGGTACCAGGATCTTTTTAACAGTCAGCTCTTGCAAGAATTATTAGGTCATTAAATATGAAATGTCCAATTTGGGCTCAAAAGTTTAGTTTATTATATCTCAAACAAGAAGCAGTATAATTAATCAAAGTATGCACCTAAACTATTGACACAGTTTTGCCATCTTAGCGGTAGCTTGTTTACGCCAGCAGCAAAGAAGGCTGGAGATCAAGTGGCGATGAAATCGTGAAAGGCATTTTCCACAGCTTGTTGAGAATTGAATATTTTTCCTTGCAAGAAGTGGCCCGAAGCCTGGAAGAAGTGGTAGTCAGTTGGTGCAAGGTCTGGTGAATACAGTGGATGACAGAGAGTTCCCAAGTCCAGCTGCTGTAGTTTGAGCAGCGTTGTTTGTGCAGCATGTGGTCTAACCATGTCTTGCAAGAGGATTGACCTGTCTCTATTGACCAATCTCAGCTGCTTAATGGCAAGCATCCTCATCATTTCATTCAGTTGGTTGCCGTAATCAATTGACTGGGTTTCATGAAGCTGCAGTGGATACCAGCGCTGGACCACCAAACAGACACCATTAGCTTTTTTTTGATGAATATTTGGTTTTGGACTGTGTTTCAGCACTTCATCTTTACCCAACCATTATGCTGAATGCTTGCAATTGTCAAAAAGAATCCATTTTTTATCACATGTCATATCATATGCTATAGAAATGGTTCACCTTTATGTTCTGGCAGCAAATAAAGGCAAGCTTCGAGACAATTTATCTTATGATGCTCATTTAAGAGCATACAGTACCCATCTATCCAGCTTCTTTACCTTGCTGATTTGTTTCTAATGGTTCAATATTGTTGGAATAGCAACATCAAACTCTGCTGCTAATTCATGTATAGATTGAGATGGATTCGCTTCCACTACAGCTTTCAGCTAATCATTATCCACCCTGGTCTCAGGTCGCCCACATGGCTTGTTTTCAACAATAAAATCACCAGAACAGAACTTCTCAAACCACTGATGTACTGTGCGTTCATTAGCTACATCCTTTCCAAATACTTAGCTGATATTTCAGCTGTCTGTGCTGCATTGGTTCTACAATGGAACTCATATTGCCTTATCCATGACTTCACAAAACTTCCTCTAAAAAAAAATTTGAAAGATAATCATAAGCCAAACCATGTGTTTGAAAGAATGAGGATTTACCTTCACGATAA